>BDUI01000003.1:141084-174476 GCA_002335545.1 Apodemus speciosus | reverse complement strand
ACTGTCATCACCATCACCACTGTCATCACCATCACCACTGTCATCACCATCACCACTGCCATCACCATCAACACTGTCATCACCATCACCACTGTCATCACCATCACCACTGTCATCACCATCACCACTGTCATCACCATCACCACTGCCATCACCATCACCACTGCCATCACTATCACCACTGTCATCACCATCACCACTGTCATCACCATCACCACTGTCATCACCATCACCACTGTCATCACCATCACCACTGTCATCTCCATCACCACTGTCATCACCATCACCTCTGTCATTGCCCTCACCACTGTCATCACCATCACCACTGCCATCACCATCACCACTGTCATCACCATCACCACTGTTATCACCATCACCACTGTCATCACCATCATCACTGTCATCACCATCACCACTGTCATCATCACCACTGTCATCACCATTACCACTGTCATCACCATCATCACTGCCATCACCATCATCACTGTTATCACCATCATCACTGCCATCACCACCACACTGGCATTGCCATTGCTGGTTTTTAGGTAGCATTTATTCCTGACTAGGATTTTAGACACTGCTCTGCAAAGCTGCCTTACAAGATAGAGATTGGTTCTCTCTGCAGGATTTCTGGCTATGGACATATAGGCGATGTTCATGATGGTGGGGCTTGGGCAAGTGTGGAGGAAAGCCTAATAACATTGCGGTTCTCTAAGTTCAGGGCCCTCAGAGTCACCATCCATTGCATGCTCTAGCAGTCTGTCTCCAACATATTGCCTCATGGGACCCAACTAACATGGAAAGCCATGAAAGTGGATGTGTGTACCTACTGTCCCTGTCACTGCCATGTTGTCCTGTGAGGTTTGTCAATACTTAGACATTACTGTCAAGCTTGTGCATGTTACTCTGTAAAAGCAACAACTCAGATACTTCACTGTCTCATAATCGGCTTCATGTTATCATAAGAATCCTTGTGTGCTTCCCTTTGAAGGCAGCAGTCATTTCATTTTAATATATGGTATTATATATTGATATGTTTATATATATTATATAAATAATATAGTGTTATATTAATGATGTATTATCCATCCAGAATCATTTAGAAGACTGGAAATTAAAATAACTGGGATGATATTTAATTTTCTTTACTTGATATAAGTTGACTTGAATGATAAAAAATAGAATTACTTTTAAGTTACAAATTTCAGCTTTGTGCTGCCCTTGTCAAGAAGTTCACTGTTTTCTGCTGGTTTTGAAAGTATAAAACTCAAAGCCATGACTGTATGTACAATTCTGTGGTGTCTGTGGCACTTCAGGGAGTCTGTGCAAACGTATTTCTTCACATCTTTTCTATCTGCGTCACATCAGCTGATGGCTGAATGGTTTGGAATAAGCCCAAACACCAAGAGAAAGATTAAAACATCTCTCCCAGGAAACTCATTTACAAAACATTTTTCCTTAATGACTTTAATAGTAAATACTTTCACACCTATAGCCTTCAAGTTGATTTTCTCTCTCTCTCTCTCTCTCTCTCTCTCTCTCTCTCTCTCTCTCTCTCTCTCTCTTTCTTTCTTTCTTTTCTTTCTTTCCTTCTTCCTTCCTTCCTTCCTTCCTTCCTTTCTTTGTTTATTTTTTGTCTTTTGTCTTTTGTATTTTATACAAAGTCTTCTTTGTTCATTGACAGGGGAATTCACAGTTTAGCTGTATTTATTAAGGGGGCATGAAATAGACCATGGGACAGAGTCAAAGTGAAATAAAACTAGGTTGCTATGGTTCCTTCAGATACTAACATGGTGAATGACTCTAGACTGTGAGCCTCAGTTTCCTCATCTATAAAATGGGCATTTTAATAGAAATTCCAATGGTCTAAGGCTTAATTAAAAATATACTCTATTAGCGGTATTTTAAAATGTCTATGAAATCTGAAAGCTGAGGTAATCCACACCGTACATACCACTAATACAAGGAGGTTTAGATGGGATTAAGGCTCATCTGCAGACAATTTATGCCCTACAACGGCTTTTTATGTTTAGGATCTTGGCTAACTCTGAAAGATTAAAAGAAAAGCATAGCATTTGCCTTCTTGGTGCCCTGCCGACTGTGCTAATGACAGGAGTGGCACATTTCTCAGCAATGCCTCAATGAAGACGTGTCTGAGTAAAACACGTCCTATCAGCCCAAGCTGCCAAGTGATGCTATCCTGCCCGGATGAGGAATTCCTGCAGTTGAACAGAAGCAATCATGCCACCTTGCCTTCCAAAGTGTACTTACATGGAAGCAGTCTATTCTAGTAAAGCGAACGATGACCAACAGGGTGACTCGGCATGACCAGAGCACAGGATGCAGATGGCCAAACCTCATCGGCACTGCAGCCTGGCCTTACAGTGTGTGATATAGCAGGTAGTGAAGCCAGACTGAACCACACACATACAAGCACACACACTCCCACATACACATACAGGCACACACACATACACATAGACACACACACTTACAGACACAAATATACACACACACAATTACAGACACACACACACATACACTTACAGACATACACACACGCATACACAGACATACAAACACACACACATGCAGAAACACATACAAACACATGCACACACACACACACACACACATCTACCCACACACACCTGTAATCCAGCCCCTCCTGCATTTCTTGTGATACTGTCTGCACATGGTGCCTTCGTGAAATCAGCTAGCCAACTGTCTCTGCACATTCAGTTCAAACCTGCTGTTACTCAGGCTCACTGTCCTTACCAGAGTTACTCCTACAGGTTCTTCCGATTCCTGATCAGCTTTCACTTCCACTTTGTGGTCTTCTGCTCCCCTTACTGCAAGACTACATCGAGTCTTTTTGGCACCAGCATCTTACAAGTTAAGGACACAAAGCAAAGATGCATTTCCCCTGAGTGAGTCATTCCTGGGCTCCTGTGGATGAGACTTCGGCTGATGGGAATGTGATTAAGATGACAGGGACTTAACAGCAGCCCTGAAGTCCTGGCGCCAGCTGCATTGAATGAATAGCATTGAATGAATAGACATGTGCTTCTAGAATACTCTCCAAGTAGATACTTCTAACGTTAGATGCTTTCCCACTTTGAAAAATCAAGACCCTGAAATCAGTTTTCCTATGCCATACTGTTTGCCCTCAACAGATTCTAAGGAGGGTCAAGCCATCCTTCTCTTTCCTATGATCCAGATGAAGGAAGTATTCATTTCTGCCCCCATTAGATCATTACCGGTGGTGTCCCTGAAATCCAGAGGTCTTATTACCCAGACTCTCAGTGTCTCTTGGTTATGTGACAGAGCTGGGCAACCTTCTGAGAAACAAAAGAGCCTCAAGCATGGAGAGGGATTTGTGCCCTCTGCCTTACCCTGTCTCCTCTTAGCACCCACCCCGACACTCACACCCACTCTTCCATAATCAAGAGGACTGAGCTGTATGACTCTTGTTGCTCCTCTGGCTCAGTAATATTTTGAGACTGGGAAGACCAGGGGATGGAGACTGAAGGAAACATTATCCTGAAGGTAGCGAAGAACTGTAACTGTTATGAATGGAAGCCAACAGCAAGAGATCTTAGGAAAGAACATGAAGCGTATCAGTGTAGGGCAGCAGTTCATAACCTGTGGGTCGCAACCTCACGCAGGGTCAAATGATCCTCTCACAGGGATGGCCCTAAGACAATAGGAAAACATTGATATTTACATTATGATTCATAACATTAGAAAAATTTGTTAAGAAGTAGTAATGAAAGTACATTTATGGCTGAAGGGGGGGGGGGTCACCATAACATGAGGAACTGAATTAAAGGTTCACAGCTTAGGGTCATTCCTGCCTATGGGAAGTGTGGATAAAACTTGACCCACAGAGCTTGCTACAAGCATGCAGTGCATAGAGGGCAGTGTTATTGCAATTCCTTCCTTCAAAGACCAGCTCACAGAAGGCTGAGATGCCTGTTGTTCAGTGGTATAACAGGGGGATTCTCAATTTCGTAGGCCCTCTGCTTCCTCATGGGGATAGATAGCTCTTAGCCCACAAGGTGGGTATAAATGTTAAGTGAGTTAGAACACTACCTGGGTGTGCTCTCAGCCTATAGAAAACACATTGTTAAAGTAAGCATGAGTAAATATTGTTCCTGCACCCCCAGTTGCCTTTAGAAGAGCCTTGAGCACTTCAGTTCTGCATCCTTAACCTTCTACCCCTCAGCCCCACCCCCTTACCCCCACTCCCATCCTCCTGTCAGCGAAGCCTCTATTGCTAATTCTAGCCTCTGATCATATCCCTCTCTTCTCTGCACCAGTGCCTTGCTCATGCTGGCCCTTCTCCTTAGAACACGGTGCTCTACTCATTTTCTGAAAAGCCTCCCCTCTCCCCGCTACTGTTTCCTTCTCTGACTTCTAAAGAACTATTTTGATGGTCTCTTCTGTCCTGGCTCCCTGGTTCTACATGCAACCCGCTGAAACCAGGACTTAACAATTTGCTCACTTGTCACCTGACTTTACACAAGAGTTCCACGAGGCCAGAGACTGCAATTGCCTAAGACAAAGGCCATGGAAACGCTTCACAGGCACACTCATGAGGCAGCACATGAGTGAACAGATGCATGGGAGGGTCACTGTCCTTTGAAGTTAGAGGAAATGAATAACCAAGACCCAGCGCAGCCCTGAGGTTGGATGGGCAGCCTATTCTGCAATGTGAGCTCTGATAGGAAAGGTCACTGTTGCCAAGGGAAACAACTCTTGGCCTCATGGGACCGAATCTGGGGTGCAGAAAAGTAGTAGCACAGGGGCAGAAGCACATTGAAACTGTTTAAGGACAGTTCTTATCTAAAGGGATGTTTACTTCCACTGACCTAGTTGAGGCATTTCTGAAAGCACCTCACCAGAGAGTTTAGCTGCAGAAATTATAATGTGTCCCAAAACACTGTTCCCTGAGGCTCTGAGGTGGCCCTAGAAATAGCTGGGTATCATTGTTGCTTTGCAGATCTATAATGTGTATTTGACATAAGTGCTTCACTATTGGGCAATGGTACCTCAGATTACAGCATTTCACAGTGACTGCAAGTCTATGCTGTGTTTGTAGTCTAAGTAATGAAAAGACAAAGTGTAAAGAACTAATCTCATCTCTCTTCCCCACCCCGTGTGTGTGTGTGTGTGTGTGTGTGTGTGTGTGTGTGTGTGTTTTATAATGGAGAGGAACAGACAAAAGCCTCACATTTACTGGAAGTTAGCAAAGGGTAGCAGTCTTGGAGTTAAGAATCAGTGTCAAGGAGCTCAAGAGACAGCTCGGCTAGTAGAGCACTTGTCATGCATGCAGAAGGATATGCTTTCAATCCCAGAATTCACGTAAAAAAAAAAAAAAAACAAGCAAACAAACTAGGCCTGATGTCACACTGTTGTAGGCCCAGTGCTGGGGCATAGAGACAGGATTCTGAGGAACTGCTGGGCAGCCAGTCTGGCCTAACTGATAAGCTCCAGGCCAGTGGGAGCATCAGTTCCAAAAAAGGTGAGTGCTGTTCCAGAGGATGAAACTTGAGACTGCCTCCAGCTTCTACATACGTGTGTACATACATGCACTACACCTGCACACAAGTGAGTACACACACACACACACACACACACACACACACTGGTAAAAATGAAGCAGTATCAAGTACACAGAGGCCCAAGGATTGAAATGCAAATATAAATCAGGACAGGCCTTTGCCACCTCAGTACTACGGACATTCTGTGCCGGTGGTTATCATGTGGGCATAGAAGATATGGAGGAGGGGCATCAAAACTGCCCCTGTTGAGAGTCACTCCTGCAGAGAATGATCACGCTAACATTTCTTAGGAGTTTTCTTCGGTGCCAGACATTCTAAATGAAACAACTCATTTATTCAACAAAAGCAACCTGTGGGGTTCTTTCCTAAGAATGAAACTGAGATTGGGTGATTCAGCAACTGCTTCGCCACACAGTCAGAAAGCAAGCATGATTCAATCTGAGGCTGATTTGTTTCTAAACCTTACCTTCGCGCTACACTGGTACGGGTCGGAATCTGTTTACATGCTAAAATGCCCTTTGTGGGAGGATTCCGTCTGTTTTCCCATCTTCTTCCACAGGTGCTTATGAGCATCCACGACATGTCTAGCAACTGCTTTTCCTTACAGAGTTCTAATGCTGCCTGCTCTAGGTGTGCTTCCTCTACTGCATTGTTCAGAGATGTGGACATCCTGCTTTTATGTTGGGCTCAGCCAATGAGAAGCACTTTGGCTTCAGAAAGTGGCAAGGAAAGACTGACTCTGCTTGCCCTCCGCCCAGGCTTGGCTGTCTGACACTTGTTTTCATCCCGTCCTGTGTGGCTCCTTCTCCTTCTCAGCCTCTCACTTGCCACCTGTTCCTTGTCTCTCCAAGCTGAGGGGTCATAGGTTTCCTGCAGTTAAGAGCCCCAGGGGACCACACTATCCTTGATGAACTATCCTCTCTCCCCATTTTTTAAAAAAATAGTCCCTTCATAAAGGTTTGAGCTGGCTGCTTTGTGTCCGATACAAGAGAGGGAAGGACTCTGATGAAGGGAGTCTGGCCCTTACCTTAAACTGTTCTTGACATCACTAGGGGACAAGCCTTGCAGACCAAACAGCTCAAGTAAGTCCACTGTTCACAGTGAATGTGGGCAAATGCCTGCACAGGAAATACAGCAGAAGTGGGCAAGGGGGCAGTGGATCAGTCATATAGGCTGGTTGGGGGCACTTCTCTCAGTTCTCACCACGCCCCTGTGGGATGCATCCCATCGGTGCCACTCAGAATCACAGAAACAATATCAGAGAGACACGGAAGCCTAAGGAAGACCATGCAAGCAGTCTCTCTCTGTACCTATTACTGGGTTTAGAAATCAATGCAGAGTTGAACTTAACTGTTATTAACCTCAAATGACACTAAAGACAATTTATCCACTCCTTTTTTCATTTGCTAGCAATTTTGACCAAATACACCAATAAAAAAGAAAACAAAACTGCATTAGAGAAAACCATTTCTAGCATGAAAGACATTGCTTCTGACGCCAATGAGGCTGACTCTGTGATCGTCTTTGCTCACATCAGGAACTCACAGTTCTGTTGAGTATGTTGCTGGAGTAGGAATTTGCTCCCCACACTCAGTCTTACCAGGTAGCAGAGGCTACCTTACAGGAAGTTATTGCGAGCCTGGCAGGAAGCTGCCAGGGGAGGATGGTTGTCTCCCAGAGCTTCTCTGTTCTGGAAACTCAGGCTTCAAAATAAGACATTTGAATCCCAGGTATTGATCCTACCATTTGGATGCCACCAATGTCTTGATTACAATTGTTGATCAAATTTAAATCAATACTGCAGATTCTGTATCAGAACATTTTCCCCCATTGGGTAAATGTCATTCAGCAATTTATGTTTTTAAATATAATTTCTATCTAGTACAATTAAATGATTTCTAACCACTCTACTTTTATTTTATCATTCCTCCCCATAGGAGTAAGCTCAGTCATTTTGAAAAGAACTTTGGTCTATCAACAGAATAATGAAAGAAAATACGACACACACAAATATAGATAGACAGATAGAGAGAGCAATGTTTCCATACATAAAGAATTATGCAGTTGGACCAATGAGATGGCTCAACATTTATCTAAAGTCACTTGTCACCAAGCCTGACAACCAGAGTTGAGCCCCTGGAACCCACATATTAAAAGGACAGAACAACTTACTCCCCCAAGTTGTCCTCTGATTTCCACGGGTGCACTATAGCATGTCCACATAAATACACATATAAGTATAAAAACAAGGAATAAGATGATGTTTTTTGCAGGATAATGGATGCAACTGGAGACCATCACATAAGTAAGTTAAGCCAGGCTCAGAAAGATAAGCATTGCAGGTTTTCTTTCATTTTCAATCCTAGATTCCATATGAGACATAAAATCATGTATGGGCAGATGTCAGGAATGTAGAAGCAAGAGTATAGTGCAACGAAGAGGAATGACAAGAACACGGAGGGGCGAGCGAGTGAGGGGAGCAGCCTTGATATGTATTACAGGCTTGCATGAAGACAGCCCAAGGTGACCAAATATAATACAATAAAAATATAAATGAATAGAATTGAAAGCAAACACTATAAATAATATTCAGTTGACCAATGGGATCTTATGTATGGTGATTTTAAAGACTGTTCTTATGCTACAATAAATTTTTTCACTAGCCTCTATAAATTTCAAAGGGTTCCATATTCTTGAGTCCATACCTTCACATGAGATTTTTGTCCAGGAGGTGCTATATGTGTTATTCCTGACTGTTTTAGACAATACCAATGTCTTATCTGGCAATTTTGGGTATGTTTCTTATCCTCCTAAGTGATTCCAGTTAGAATAAGAATCATTGTAAGCATGGATCACATCATAAGAAAGGTGGAGTGTCCATTTCTGAAAATCATTCCAGAGGAATGAGTTAGATGGGCTGTAGTGGTTTGAATATGTGTGGGCCAGGGAGTGGCACTATTAGGAGGTGTGACCTTGTTGGAGGACGTGTGTCATTTGGGGGGTGGGATTTGAGACCCTCCCACTAGCTTCCTGAAAATCATAGCAGCCTTCAGATGAAGATGCAGAACCTTCAGCTCCTCCCATGCCGTGGCTGCCTGGACACTCGTATGCTTCTCTGAACCTCTTGGCCAGCCCCAATTAAATGTTGTCCTTATAAGAGTTGCCTTGGTGTCTTTCCCCAACAGTAAAACCCTAAGACAAGGTCTAAGAATGAAAAGCAGTGAGAACCAGGAAAAAGCAACAGTTCAACTGCTTTCATTAGGGACATCCAAGTCCACAGGCCCCAGAGCCAGGCCAAGAACACTGCTACAGACACATCACCACCTCTATGTGTACTTGAGAACACCAGCCATGACTTCTTTGGTACAGCTTCTTTTAGCCCCCAAATTACTTCATTCTCCTGGTGGTGCCCACAGTGCTCTGGCCTTCCTTCCCCAGCAACCCTGTTTATTCTTCTTCTGTTTGACATCAAATGTTGGGCAGTGCCCTGACTTGGGTCTCCCATGGTCAACACTCTTTTCTGTGTTCTCCTCTAACCTGACCAGGTCCAATGCCCCTTCCTATGTGAGTGAACTTCCAAACCATATCTCTAGGCTTGGCATCCCACTGAGATCTAGACTCAAGATTCAGTGTCTGATGGAGTCACTGAATGGATGGTACAGTCAAATCTATCTCACCTCAAGCAGCTCAATGCACTCTCTGGACTCCCATCCTAAGTGTCTTCTCTCATTTCAGTCAGCAATACTACCCTGCACTCTGTTGCAAACTGAAATAGGCAAGCCTTGTTTTTGGATTTTCCTTTTCTTTTCCCCTTATTGACTCCATTTTCATATTCTACTGAATACAATGCTAAAAAGAACTAGGATGCATCTACCTCTCCTCCACCACGCTGTTGTCCCTGGAGCCCATGACACAGCTCTTACTGATGCATTGCTGTTGCTTCAATGATATCCTACTTTCCCTTCTTCCTTCCTCTATACCCTGGCTGTGAGCAATGTTTACCAGAAGAGTCGAAGCCTGCGTATATCCTTGCCTAAAGCTCCCAGTGGCTTCCTGCTGCGCTTAGGCTAAAGTACTTGCCCAGCACGGGCAAAATCCTAAGGTGGGGCCACCCCATCACTAAACAAAGGGTATGAGCCAACTTCAAATCCATTGCACTTAGAAGAGAATCCAGACTGATGCTTCTGGCTCAGGGATAGTCACAGGGGAGTGCCCACAAGTTTTAGGTCAGCCTATGGCAACAGAATGAGTSTCTGTCTCAAAGCACCAGGAAATCCCTCAGTATAAAGAATCTGACTATTCCTAGCATATGATCTTTGCCTTCTTTGTCTCAAGCAAGCAGTCTCAGAGTTTGCCTGTAGGGGGCTATTTCATCGTACTCTTATACCCTGAAGACTCATCTCTCCCATCTTCACGTAACTGTCTCAGTTATCTTATACATTTCAGCTTAAATGTTACCTCCATCAATTTAATGTAGTATCTAGGAATTCTGTATCGTATCATCCACCTGTACCAGTGTGTCAAGCACACAGCACTATCTCATCTTTACAGGTTATTAATTAATTGAACGGTCATCTGTCTAATGCCACTGGGGTGATCCATGAGAAGAAAAATGAGTTTTCACAGCTTAATACTGAGCGAACTGCATGGTGGATGATGTGAGGACTGTGAAGTGAGCTGCATATTAGTAAGACCCATGCATCAGAATATAAATGCACTGTAGCATTTCTTTAATTGACTCTCAGCATTTTCATTGTCAGCACACACAGCTGAACCTTACCAAGAAACACTGCTTTTTAATTTTACTATACTTAGTATAACATAGCCAGACAGTCAACAAATAATCTTTAAAAAATTTTATTTCATTAAGAACTGTGTATGTATGTGTGTAATCTGCTTATGTATGTGAGTGATGCTGCAAGTGTGCCACATGCATGGAGGTCAGAGAACAGGCATGGGTGTTGTCCTCACATCTGCCTTGAATGGTACAGGGCCCTTTTTGCGGCTATGGACACCAGGCTAGCTGGATTGAGAGCTTCTGGGATGTTCTTGACTCTTTCTCTCATCTCACTATACAAAAGCCAGGATTGTAAATATGTACTATCATACCCAGCTTTATGCAGGTTCTAGGGTCCTCACATTTACATAGCAAATGCTTTACCCACAGAGCCATCCTCTCAGCCCAAATCACAGATGGTCTTTGCATACCAAGATCATTTTTAAGTAGCTTTCCTTGGCTTCCTTATTTTCTGAATGGAATTGGAGCCACATTCCTGAGCAGTATTTTCTGCTGCTTCTATTTTTCTAATATAAAGTGACCTCCTCTATAGTTTCTTCTGACTCTAAGAGACACTCAAGAAATGTAGGAAAACTCATAGGTTTGGAAACTAATAGCATAGGCAAGTTTATTGAGTATTCTAGGCCTCAGTTTCCCTTAAAAGACAAGAATACTACTATCTACAATTATATAATCTAGTGATTTTATTCAGAGGAACACCTGATATAACTTCCTGGGTATAGTGAACATAGAAACTGTCAGTAGAAGGGTATGCTATTGAGATGTTATTAATGTCATTAGTGTTGCAATTTGGTTAATAAGCAGCAGCTTTTCCAAGTACATCTACCACACAGGGAGGACTGCTATTGGACGTATCTTATCACCTTCTTCATGTTGACTAGTTCTTACCAAGAAGCTCTTGTTTCCTAATCCTTAATTTGACAGTAAAATGAGAACCAGACCAAGACTTCCATGCATCTCCTGAAACATTGTTTTGTAGTAGAACGGAGTGTCTCTGCACGCTAAGTAACAGAAAGTGAACTGCTGTTTTCTCAGGCAAGCGCTGAACTCTGGGGAGGCTTGGTGACCTGGAACTTCTGAATATGGCACTATGGTTTCTTCCATTCTCTGAACTTCTGCAGAGCCTCTGCTGCTCCGTGTTGGGCACCTTCAAGAGAGCCACACCAAGGAGGGGTTGTGCTTGCTCCTTCCTTAAATCAAAGGCCTGAAACAGACTCTCAAGTAGTCGATATGTGTGTGGAGTGAGGTGGGAGGCACAACTCTAGAACTATGGAAAATCGTTTATAGTTCGTGGACCTGTGCACCCGCTTATAAGTCAGCCCTTAACTTACTCAGGACCCATGGAATAGTAAAACGGAGAAATTAAGTCATGCGATCCTTTTTAGGGTAGTGGGCAAGGTTTCAGCTTTTATCAAAGTTTCATTGAGGTTAAGGTTCCAATCATACAAACACTCAATCATACAAATGGATGCAAAGCCCATTTGAATGAGTCATCTCAAACTCGCCACAATGCTGGTAATATTTTTAGCTAATTGTTCTCTTCTCTTTTTTTCTCCACATATCCCATTCACCTCTCTTATAAACCAACTCCATTTTCTAAAATAAAAATAAAAGCAAAATTCTACAAGCCAGCATTTCCACAAAGGCTTCCATGTGCACTGTGTATTCATGACTGTAGCTTTCTGACTCCTTGTAGGAGTACACTTGTCACTCCCACAGGCCTCCATCAGAGACTTTCAAAGGCATTAGCAAGGGTTACTGGAACACAGCCTACCCACCAAAGCTTCGTTAGGTCCACTCGCCTCTTTCTAAAAATGCTCTCCAGTGCCTGCCTTGCTCCTGAGGGTCACAATTTCTTCAAATTCATTATTGTCTCAAAGAGAAAAAGATCCCAATTCTTTTTCTAGATGTCTACAATATAAACTAGGTATGATGGCAAACACCTATAATCTGAGTACTTGGGAAGCTATACAGAAGAATCAGAAATTCAAGGCCTATAAGAGGTAAAGGCCACCTGACCAACCTTAAATCTATGACAAACTGGTCAACCAATCAACTAAATAAACAGAAAACCTATCTTAGTTAGGGGTTAACTGCTGTGAACAGACACCAAGATCAAGGCAGCTCTTACAAGGACAGCATTTAATTGGGGCTGGATTACAGGTTCAGAGATTCAGTCCATTATCAAGGCAGGAGCATGGACGTGTCCAGGCAGGCATGGTGCAGAAGCAGCAGAGAATTCTCCATCTTCATCTGAAGGCTGCTAGGAGAAGACTGTTCTCAGGCAGCCAGGAGGAGGGTCTTAAAGCCCACACCCACAATGACACACTTTCTCTAACAAAGCTACACCTATTCCAACAAGGCCACACCTCCCAATAGTGCCACTTCCTGGGCCAAGCATATTCAAACCACTACAAAACCCTGAAGATTCTACCAGAAAATTCTAATTTCTGATATCAAGATACAAAAATGAGTAGCTTTCATACATACCAATAGCCAATAACAAAATTGTGCTAAAAATGAACAAAATGTGATTCATTAAAAGGTGCAAAACAAAACAAAGCTTAAGAATAAATGTGACCAAAGTAGTAAGACTTCTAAGATAAGGAAAATGGCAAGACTTTCCATTACTCCTGGATTAGCATATTACTAAATGCAATCTATAGATTCCATTTAATCTCTCTCAAAATCCCAACGGTATTCTGCACAAAACTAGAAAAAGCAATCCTAAAATTTATATGGCAATATAAAGATCCTGAATATTGAAAGCAATCCTGAACATAAAGAACCGGAGTGGGGTACCACAATACCAAACTTCCAAATATACTGCAGAGCCATAGCAATTAAACAAGATGACAGCACAAAAAGAGACTTGTATACACACCTCATCTTTGACAAAGTGTCAACAGCATATAATAGAGGAGAGATCTCCATTTTAACTAACTATGCTCTCAGAAAACTGGATACTCACATTTAGAATGAAGAAACTAGATCCATTTTCTCTCACCATCTACAAAACTCAGTTCAAGATGGACAAAGGTCTTCATGTGAGACCTAAAACTCTGAAACTGTTAGAGGAAGAGACAGGCATAGACGAAACCTTTCTAAAAAGAACCCCAATAGTAAAGACAATGAAATTTTACCAACTCAAAGTTTCATTATGGCACAGAAAACAATCAACTGAAGAGACAGTCCATGGTGTATGGTGCAATCTTTGCTCTATGCATCTGAAAGATGAATATTCAAACAAATGTTAAAAAATATGACTCCACAGAAATCTGATCGAYAATTTGATAAATGAACTGAGCAGATACTTTTGAAAAGATTAGGTACAACTGCTAAATTAACACATGAAAAAAAGATAGTTCAACATTTTAAACCACCAGGAAAAGGCTCATGTTTCTACAGTCACCATCATTAAGAAGGAACAGCAAATGCTGCTGAGGATATGGTGGAGAAGAAACTGGATATGAGGGACTAGAATGTAACTTAGTATAGTCCCAGGAAAACAAGTACAGAAAGGCCTCACAAAACTAAAACTAGAGATTGCACATTATCCRGGTATACATCCTGGGTATATATCTTAATAATAAAAAACAGCATACAATAGAAATATCTATTGTATCTATCTACAGTCATATATATCTTGCCATTATTTACAATAGCCAGCTTGTGGAATCAGACTAGGTATCCTCAAATGCATGAGGAGATGGATAAAGAGAATGTGGTATATTATTCAGCTACAAAGAACTAAAATTGTATTGATTGCTGAAAAATTTATACAACTAGAGATCATCGTATTATGTGAAATAAATCAGATTAAAAGCACAAAAATGATGTGCTTTTTGAGTCTAGATTTTTTTCAATCATTTGACAGTTTGTGGTTTGGGGATTTTGTGCAGAGAGGGAGAACATCATGGGGAGAATGACTAGGAAAAGATAATAGGAGGGGAGCATGATGAAGTCCACTTACATGTGCATATAAATATCACAGTGAAAATGGCTACCGTGTACAATTACCATGCACTAATTAAAATGAAAAAGTAAATTATTTTCTTACATCAAACTTTACACCACATTGAACTTCACACTGAACTTTAAAGATACTAATATTTATTTCTGTACAGATTTGAAATTCTATCTTATTTTCAATTACTCTCTGAACACCTGACTAATATATGTGTGATCCTCTGCAATAATAACTATACGATTAGAAATAAGCGTCTAAGAAAATGTGTCATGCAAGGCCAAGGATCTGTACTGCAATCATTCCAATGAAAAAGGCATACAGTTTCTTCTGTTGCTCTGAGGACCTCAGCTGTTCATAAGCATCCAAAGCAAGCAAGTGAAGGTGATCTACAGCTATGTTATCATGATGGTGGATCTACAGATATGTTAGCATGATGCTGCTGTAAGAGGAATACAGATGCCTTTTCACTTTCAATTCTTTTGAATTAAAATATGACATCATTTATCCCTCCAACATCTCCTATGCTACCTCCTTCTTGCTCCTTTTCAAATTCATCACTTCTTTTTCTTTAATTATTTTCATTACATATTATATAAATACAACCTACTGTGTATCTTGAGTGTTGGTTACATATCTTCTTGAGTGGATCACTTAGTATTGTACAACCAATAAGAAGAGGAATCTAGAGAAGTCTAACTCTCTCTCTGTCTCTCTGTCTCTCTGTCTCTCTCTCTGTCTCTCTCTCTGTCTCTCTCTCTCTGTCTTTCTCTGGAGTCATTAGTTCCCTGTAGTTCTTTGTCTAGAGGCCAGGCTGTGAAGTATCCCCCCTCCATATCTATCAATGTCTTCTTGGGTCTTGATTAGGACATATCGTTGAATTATCAGGGGTATAATTTTCCTATTGATTCTAGGAGACATAATCACATAGCAGATATCCTGGTCCTCTGACACTTGAAAGTTTTCTGCTCCTTCTTATGATGTTCTCCAAGCTTTAGATGTAGAGATTGTCTTGTAGATGTCCCAGTTTGGGCTAAATATCCTATGGCTAGGTGCATTTTGACACTCAGTAGAGATAATTCTTTCCTAATGGATAATGAGTTCACACAAATCCATTTTTGCTATTTTGGATCCATGTCAGCATGCATAAAGTATCTCTGTTTTCTGTCTGTGCAGCCTAATTTTCAAGGCAGCAGATGATCAGTGTGAACTGTCTTGGCCACACATGCTGTGTTCCTACCACCCCAAATCAGCCTAATATGCCTGTGCATCTCTATCCCTTTGCTTGCTTGGGATGCTTTTTAACCGCTGAGATCACTGACTCATACAAGACAGTCCTACGTGCCTTGTGGAAGTTACTCACAGGGACAAGCTGAGAAAAAGGCACAGGCTGCTTATCCTCTAATCCAATCCGGGAACTGTTCCTAAGTTATGAACATGGCTGGAGTCTCCACCTCCACCTCAGCATCTTAAAAAGCATCCAAGGCCTTAAGCCAAAGGACATTTCTTTCACAACTGATTTATATATGCATGTTAAATTTACATATGCATGCTAAGCCTCCCTAGGGTCTTCCAGAAGCTGATTTCCTGGAAGAAATTAAAAGGGCTTATTTCAGGAAGAAAAAAAGCCCACCAGTGGAGGAGTAGAAGGGCATCTGTCCAAAGTGTCTACACAGCCATGCTCCATTAAGCCTCTCCTGTCGCCCAGGGCATGCACTTTCTCTTTGTTTGTCTCTTTCCTTTCCTTTCCTTTCCTTTCCTTTCCTTTCCTTTCCTTTCCTTTCCTTTCCTTTCCTTTCCTTTCCTTTCCTTTCCTTCCCTTCCCTTCCCTTCCCTTCCCTTTCCTTTTCTTTTTTCTTAAGTTACTTTATTTTTTCACTCCATATTTTATTCCCTGTCCTCCTTCACACTTCGAGTGCTCCACATCCCATACCTCCTCCCCATCCCCTGTCTCCACGTGGATGCCCCCACCCCTACCCCACCTGATCTCTAAACTCCCTGGGGCCTCCAGTCTCTTAAGGGTTAGATGCATCGTCTCTGAATCAGCACAGACCCGTCAGTCCTCTACTGTATGTGTGTTGGGGGCCTCATATCAGCTGGTGTATGCTGCCTGTTTGGTGATCCAGTATTTGAGAGATCTCAGGGGTCCAGATTGAGGCTGCTGGTGCTCCTACTGGGTCACCCTTCTCCTCAGTTTCTTTCAGCCTCCCCTAATTCAACAACAGGGGCCAGCCACTTCTGTCCATTGCATGGGTGCAAATATCTGCATCTGACTCTTTCTGGGGTGCTGTCATGCTGGGTCCCTTTTGTGAGCTCTCCATAGACTCAGTAACAGTGTCAGGTCTTGGGACCTCCCCTTCAGCTGGATCCCACTTTGGGCCTGTCACTGGAACTTCTTTTCCTCAGGATCCTTTCCATTTCAATCCCTGTAAATCTTTCAGACAGTAACTTATGGGTCAGAATTGTGACTGTGGGATTCCCCCGCCCCTGCCCTCATTTGATGCCCTGTCTTCCTGTTGGAGGTGGGCTCTATAAGTTCCCTCTCCCTACTGTCTGGGCATTTCATCTAAGGTTTCTCCCTTTGAGTGCTGAGAGTCTCTCACCTCCCAGGTCTCTGGTAAATTCTGGAGGGTCCCCCCAGCCTCCTACCTCCTGAGGTTGCCTGTTTCCATTCTTTCTGCTGGCTCTCAGGTCTTCAGTCCTTTCCCTCACCAAATACCAGATCAGGTTCCCCTCTCACCTCGACCCCTCCCATCCACTTTCCCTCCCAGGTCCCTCTTCTCTCTTCCAAGTGGGCCTAAGCCATCCTAACTTGGGCACTTCAGCTTGTTGACCTTTCTTTTTTGAGTTCTGTGGACTGTATTTTGGGTATTCTGTACTTTTTCTTTTCTAATATCCACTTATTAGTGAGTACATACCATGCATGTCTTTTTGGGACTGAGTTACCTCACTCAGGATAATATTTTCTAGTTCCATCCATTTGCCTTCAAAATTCAGGATGTCCTCGTTCTTAATAGCTGAGTAGTATTCCATTGTGTAAATGAGCCACATTTTTTGTATTCATTCTTCTGTTGTGGGACATCTAGGTAGTTTCTAGCTTCTGGCTATCACAAATAAGGCTGCTATGAACATAGTGGAACACAAGTTCCTATGGCATGGTGGGGCATCTTTTGGGTATATTCCCAAGAGTGGTATAGCTGGGTCTTTAGGTAGATTTATTTCCATTTTTCTGAGGAACCTCCAGATTGATTTCCATGGTGGTTGTACCAGTTTGCAATTCCCACCAGCAATGGAGGAGTGTTCCTCTTTCTCCACATCCTCTCAAACATGGGTTGTCACTTGAGATTTTGATCTTAGCCATTCTGATTGGTATAAGGTGGAATCTCAGGGTCATTTTGATTTGCATTTCTCTGATCACTAAGGACTTCAAACATTTCTTTAGGTGTTTCTCACCCATTCGAGATTCCTCTCTTGTGAATCCTCAGTTTACTTCTATAATCCATTTTTGATTAGGCTGTTTGGTTTTTTGGTGATTAGCTTCTTGAGTTCTTTACATATTTTGGATAGTAGCCCTCTATCAGATGTAGGGTTGTGAAGATTTTTTCCCAGTCTGTGGATTGCCAATTTGTCTTATTGAATATGTCCTTTGCCTTACAGAAGCTTTCCAGTTTCATGAGGTCCCATTTAGCAATTCTTGATCTTAGAGCATGAACCATTGGACTTCTGTTTAGGAAATTTCCTCCTGTGCCAATCAGTTCAAGGATCTTTCCCACTTTCTCTTCTATTAGATTCAGTGTATCTGGTTTTATGTTGAGGTCTTTGGTCCACTTGGACTTGAGCTTTGTGCAAGGTGACAAATATGGGTCTATTTTCATTTTTCTACATACAGCCAGCCAGTTAGACCAGCACTATGTATTGAAGATGCTTTCTTTTATCCATTGTATATTTTGGCTTTTTTTTCAAAGATCAAGTGTCCATAAGTGTGTGGTTTTATTTCTGGCTCTTCAATTCTATTCCATTGATCAATGTATCTGTCTCTGTACCAGTATCATGCAGTTTTATCACTATTGCTCTGTAGTAGAGCTTGAGGTCAGGGATGGTGATTCCCCCTGAAGTTCTTTTATTTTTAAAAATTGTTTTCACTATTCTGGGTTTATGCCTTTCCAGATGAATTTGAGAATTGTTCTTTCCATGTCCAGATCAAATCATCTGCAAATAGTGATACCTTTATTTCTTCGTTGCCAATTTTTATCCCCTTGATCTCCTTTTGTTGTCTTATTGTTCTAGCTAGCACTTCAAATACTATATTAGATAGATATGGGGAAAGTGAGAATCCTTGTTTTGTCCCTGATTTCAGTGGGATTGTTTCAAGTATGTCTCTACTTAATTTGATATTGGCTGTTGGTTTGCAGTAAATTGCTTTTATTGCGTTTAGGTTTGGGCCTTGAATTCCTGATCTCTCCAAGACTTTTAATATCAAGGGTGCTGTATTTTGTCAAATACTTTTTCTGTATCTCAGAAGAACTTGTCAATTTTTCTTTTTTGAATTTGTTTACATGGTGGATTACAGTAGTGGATTTTTATATATTAAACCAACCTTGCATCCCTGGGATGAAGCCTACTTGATCATGGTGATTGATGGTTTTAATGTATTCTTAGATTTGGTTTGCAAGAATTGTATTGAGTATTTTTGTATCCATATTCATAAGCAAGGTTGGTCTGAAGTTCTCTTTTGTGGCTGGGAGCTTGCATGGTTTAGGTATCTGAGTAATTGTGGCTTCATATAATGAGTTAGGTAGTATTCTGTACTAAATCCATTTGGCCCTGGGTGGTTATTTTTTGTTTTGTTTTGTTTTGTTTGGTTTGGTTTCGAGGTTTTTTAATGACTTCTATTTCCTTGTGAGATATGGGCCTATTTAGATAGTTTACCTGCTCTTGATTTAACTTTGGTATGTGGAAAACCACCCATTTCATCTAGATTTTCAGGTTTCGTTGAGTATTGGCTTTGTAGTAGGATCTGAAGATTTTTGAATTTCCTCCGTTTCTGTTGTTATGTCTCTCTTTTCATTTCTGATTTTGTTAATTGGGATACTGCCTCTAGGCCCTTAGTTAGTTTGGCTAGGGGTTTATCTGTCTTGTTGATTCTCTCAAAGAACCAGCTTCTAGTTTTGTTGACTCTTTGTATTGTTTTTTTTTGTTTGTTTGTTTCTATTTGGTTGATTTCAGGCCTGAGTTTGACTATTTCCTGCCTTCTACTCCTCTTAGGTGATTTTGCTTCTTTTTGTTCTAGAGCTCTCAGGTGTGCTGTTAAGTTGCTAGTGTAAGATCTCTCCAGTTTCTTTACCAGGGCACTTAGTGCTATAAACTTTTCTCTTAGAACTGCTTTCATTGTGTCCCATAAGTTTGGGTATGATACGTCAGCATTTTCATTAAATTCCAATAAGTCTTTAATTTATTTCTTTATTTCTTCCTTGACCAGGTTATCATTGAGTAAACTGTTGTTCAGTTTCCACATGTATGTGGGCTTTCTGTAGTTTTTGCTGTTACTGAAGACCAGCCTTAGGCCATGATGATCTGATAGGATGCATAGTATTATTTCAATCTTCTTGTATTGGTTGAGGGTTGTTTCGTGACCAATTATATGGCCAATTTTAAAGAAGGTACCATGAGGTGCTGATGTATTCTTTTTTTGTTGTTGTTGTTCTAGGGCGAAATGTTCTGTAGATATATGTTAAATCCATTTGGTTCATAACCTCTCTTAGTTTCATTGTGTCTCTGTTTAGTTTCTATTTCAAAGACCTGTCCATTGGTGAGAATAGGCTGTTGAAATCTCCCACTATTATCGTATGGAGTTCAATGTGTATTTTGAGCTTTTGTAAAGTTTTTTTTTTTTTTTTTATGAATGTGGGTGCTCTTGCATTTGGTGCATAGATGTTCAGAATTGAGACTTTCTCTTGGTGGATTTTTCCCTTGAATATGAAGTGTCCTTCTTCATCATGCTTGATAACTTTTGGTTGAAAGTCTATTTTATTGGATATTAGGATGGCAATTACTACTTGTTTCCTAGAAACATTTGCTTGGAAGACCTTTTTCCATCCTTTACTCTGTCTTTGTTGTTGAGGTGTGTTTCTTGTATGCAGAAAAATGCTGGATCTTGTTTGCATGCCTAGTCTGTTAGCTTATGTCTTTTTATAGGTAAGTTGAGTCTATTAATATTCAGAGATATTAAAGAGAGATGTCTGTTGGTTCCTGATATGTTTGCTTTCATAGGTGGCTTTATGTGCTTGTGGTTCTCTTCTTTTGGCTTTGTTTTGAGATGCTTAATATCTGGTCCTTTCTTTGGTGCAGGTATCTTCCTTGTATTAGTTTTCCTTCTAGGACTTTGTGACATTTAGACCAATGAGAGACTCTCTTTAAAGCGAGGTGGATGTGAAAAAAAGAATGACATTTTAGGTTGTTTTATGGACTCCACACACTTACTCAAATACATTCATTACCTGCACACACATATGGACATACATGCCAACAACACACACATACACTGAAAGAAAAAATTAATATAAAAAGTTATTGATGAGCTATTTTATGTTTTAGAAAGCATACTGTCTTTGTCTCAGTCTCTGTCTGTCTGTCTGTCTGTCTGTCTCTCTCTCTCTGTCTCTCTCTGTCTCTCTCTGTCTCTCTGTCTCTCTCTGTCTCTCTCTGTCTCTCTCTGTCTCTCTCTGTCTCTCTCTCTCTCTCTCTCTCTCTCTCTCTCTCTTGTGTGTGTGTGTGTGCATTTGTCTGTGTGGGTTACCTATACATCACATCTCAGCATGGGTTTATAACTTTCCAGAAAATTACAGTAGGAAGGTACAGAGAACCTGAATTACTATGGCTCTCAAATGTACAATTCTGCCAAAACTAGCCCACCACATTCTGTAAATGCAGGAGTATTGTTCCTGGAGATAACCTGGAACTCTAGATCAGCTGTCTCCACAGAGAATCTGTCTGTCACTGAGCACAAGGAGTTCCCACTTTCTGTCTCTTTCAACTATTTGTGGAGTTTAAAGATCAAAGCAATTAGTTGATGGCATGAATCACTCAACAAATTTTTAACATTTTTAAGACTTAACTCAATGTTGAGGGTGCTATAGAGACTTAAACCTGACAGCCTCCCACTCTTTCTTAGTCCCTACCTTAGACAGGTCAGCTAATAGGAACTTTTGAAATGTTTTTGCCATGAATTTTAAAGAAACATATGGCTTTCAAAAACCCTGTGTTTTTGTTTCTTTGACTTTTGTGAGACTACAATTGCTTCTTCTTGTTATTTTGGTTTGGTTTGGGAACAGAGTTATCTGCCTATATTCCCTATGTTGGCCTTGATCTCAGGATCTTCCTATCTTAGCCTCCTGAGTACTGGGGCTACAGCTGTAAGGTAAATAGAGATAACCCATATAGATGGATACTCACTAACAGATATTTATAAGTTAGATCAAGGCAATGTGGATGTTAATAGACCTATTACAAAAACAACCAAAATATCTATCAGCAATAGAATGAATGAAAGGCTACACTAGCCAGTGGAAAACTTTGTTCACAGAACAACAATTAGATGCTGTTCCCGACAACACTGAAGACAAAACCCACAAAACAGTGAGAGAAAGCAGCTCAACGCGGAGACCTTATACTCCTAGTTCATTTATACATAGTTCAAGGCAGGCAAAATGTATCTGTGGTGCTAAAAGTCTGGATAAAGGTGATCTGTGGTAGAGTGAGATTACAGAGAAAAGCAAAGGGTATCCTGGAGTGCAGGTTTGACCCCCCTTTGATCTGGGTACAGATGATACTGGTGCACACTTGGAGGTTTGTGTGATTTTCTATGGTTCTGTCTCCTCTGATACTGTTCACATCAAAACAACTGGATGCACAGAGAAGCCAGAGTCCTTTACTCCCTCCCCCTGCTTCAGTCAGAGACTGGTCACTGTACACCTCTTTCTGCCCTTGCAATCCTCAAAAAGCAGAACAAGGAAATGGTAATGCTTAGGAGCAACGGCCACTGCATTCCCTGTGTCTGTGCATTCCCCCCCCCCCAGGCCCTCTTCTGTCTTCCCTCTCCTCTTTACTCCCCAGGCCCAAGTCCTGTGTCATTCAAGTGAGCAGGTGACAAAGGAGAGATCAGTAATGATGTAAATGTTCTGCTCAATCATCATAGACACCTGCATCTACAAAAGTCTCACATTAACCTTATCATGATGGTAAGGGAAACAGAAGACCAAAAATAAATAATTGTTATCAATTGCTCATGCCAAGTTCCAACTGAAGCAGGAAGACAGGTCTGTTCCTATGGGGAATAATTGTGTGGTGTGTGTGTGTGTGTGTGTGTGTGTGTGTGTGTGTGTGTGTGATTTCCATGTGTGGTGTTTGTATGTGTGCAAGTGTTTGGGTGGTGGATGTATAAATAGATTCACACACGGAGGCATGAGAATGACATCAGAAACCTTACCAGATCATTTTCCTTCATATTTGCTGAAGTCTCTTGCATTATTCAGAACTTGCTAATATGGGCTAATCTAGGAGGAGGGTTGTTCCAGGGGATCCCTTGTCTCTCTGCTTTGAGCTCTGGAATTGCAGATGGGTTGCCACACCCACACAGTGCTATGTAGGGTCTAGTAATCTGAATTTCTAAGCTCAGGGAATTCACTTTCTCTGCTGAGCCACCTCCCCCTCCTGTAATTTTAATAAGCTCCAAATTACCAATTGCATGATAGAAACTCTCACTCTTTCCTGCTGAGAATTCTTATAATTTATAAATTTCTATCTAAAGGAAATATCTTCTCCTTTCTCACTCTGAAACAATGTACTTGTAGTAAATGGTCCTAAGATATAAATGGGTGGGTCCCTCCCTCTTTTCCTCCCTCCCTCCCTTCATCCGTCCATCTTTTCCTCCCTCCCTCTATTCCCTCCCTCCCTCCATCCCTTCTTCCCTCCTTCTCTTCCTTCCTTCCCTTTCTTTCTTCCTTTCTTTTCAAATCTTGGTGTAGCCTGCCAAAAGGCTGATTTTAAAAGCATCACATGTACTACAACCTATAGGTAGTAACAAAACTTCTCCCACTCAGCTGTGCATGAAGCAGAGCTTCTTTGACACAGGGAAACACCAACCACAGGCTGTGGATACAGTTCCCAAGGACATTACCATATTTGGGAGACAAAGGGTGTCTCCCAGTTGCCAGTTACCCTCAAATTTCTTTACAAAATAAATCTGCTTCTCACTTATGTGACTTACATTACACTGAGCCATTTCTGAGCATCCTATGGACACAATAGCAGAAGATTTTAAAGAAACAAAAGGGGCTGGAGATACGGCTCTGTGGTTAAGAATACTGGATGCTCTTCTAAAAAATCCCGGGTTCACACCAACCAAAGAACATTGGCTGGACCTAGGCCTCCCTATACATACATAGATGTGCAGCTTGACCTTCATGTGACTTCCAAACAACTGGAGCTGGGGCTGTCCCAAACGCTGTCGCCCGTATGTGGGATATGTTGTTCTGCCTGGGTTGCCTTGTCTAGCCTCAGTGGGAGAGAAAGTTCAGAGTCAGGGTTGGGGGCTACTAGAGGAAGGTGTCCCACTCCTTCAGAGGAGAAGGGGGGAAGGATTGTGGGAGGTGCCTAGGGGGGACAGTGAGCTGGGTGTAAAGTGAATAAGTAAAAAGAAAAGAAAAGAAAAGAAAACAAATGTAGGTTCAATTTCCAGCTCACAAGTGTCTATAACTTCTGTTTCAGGGAATCTTACACACTTATACAGATGGACAATCAAATCACCAATGTACATAAAATAAAAATTAAAAAGAAAAGGAAGGAGGAAAGAAAGAGATAAATAAATAAATAAATAAATAAATTTACATCTTAGGACCATTTACAACTACAATAGGTGCATTGCTCCAGAATGAAGAGATCACATTTCCTTTGATAGAAACTTAAAAGGCAAGAAGCTAGTGGTTAGACAAAGAAAGCTGCCCAGCAGCGCTGGCTAAGGAGGACCCACTGTCTCTGTGGAAGCCAATCTCTGTAGGTTTCTTAAGCTTTACTTTTTCCAGATGATAGCTGGACAAACTTTTTCTGAGTAAACCAGTCAGAGCATCTCCTGCTTCTTTCTCATGTCAGCATCTTGTATTAAGCTTCCAGTTTGCTATTCTCTTCCATCCACAGCAACAACAACAACAAAATGTCGATCTACCAGCAGGTAGAGCCCTGGTGAAAGGCCAAGCATTCCCACAGCTTCCCCACTGAAGTCTTCCCACTGCTGTTGGGGATGCAGTAGATAATCTAGCTGTATTTTTCCCATCATGGACCCCAGGGTAATTACATGAAACAATCTAAGATGAGGAAGTAAACACAGAGGCTGATAAGGTCCCTGGAGTCAGGGTGTATTTCTACAACAAACACCTGTAGTAGTCAAGTTATAAAGAGAAATACTAATGCCTTCTTTGGTTTTTTTTCCATGACTGGATAGGTCTATTGTTTTCGGCCTGGGGCAACTTATTATGATAGGAGCACATGGTAAGGCAGACCACTTAGCACCTGAGTGGGGAGATGTATGAATGGGCAACAAGCATGTTCATCTTAGCCATTAGAAAAATGAATGTGAACACAGACACCGGAGAAACTGAGAAACACAGATGTCCAGTGCTAGAGAGATTGTGACCGAACTGGACCTCTCAAACATTTCTAGTACATGCAAATGTAGAACCACCTTGCATAATGGCTTGGGAGATTAATCTCTGTCTCCATTAAAAGATAGCACTTTATCCTTCCTTATTTGCTAATGAGAAATAAATGTGTGTGTTTGTATAATACACACATGTCATGCTTGTGCATATTTATGTCACAGTGCACATCTAAAGGTTGGAGAAGCTCTGCTAGAGAAGATAAGATGATAGAAGCATTTTTTTCTTTTGGCTTCTCAGCACCTGGGAATCAAAATAGCTAGAAACCAGTATCTCCCCATGAAGGGTTGCATTGAAGTTGTATGGACAGAGACTAGGAAAGACTCATACTGGTTATCTGAAAAGAGGGAAAAATAGCATTTCAGTGATGAGCCCACTGTGGCCAGGCAGTAAAGGTAAAAAGAGAGAGACATGGGCAAGAATGTGGTCTAGACAGATGAGGAACAGAAATACAGTTTGCATCCAGCTATCCTTGATTGGTGCTGCATGTTGTTGCTTGCCAAGTACTCTGTCAAACAAGATCAAAACAGTAACACTTGAGGTGCCATCTTAACAGGATCACACACAAGTGAGTTCCCTCGGGATAAAAAAGTCCCTTCTCATGAAGTATAGCCAAGTATTGTCACATTGTTCCTGTCAGTACCCATCATGTATTTCAGGGTGCCCATAGTGAAAGGTCACTGAAAAAATCTATGTCAACATTATATGTAGTGAAATTTAGATCAGAGTCCAAGAAAAGAGTGAAGCTTGTTTTCTCTTTAAGATTGATAATCTCAGAGAAAGAGGTTTGGGACCTGGAACATTCCCAATTTCATGCAGAAACTAGGGGTCAGAAAATCATGCTTATAGGTAATTGAAAACATGGAACACAGTATGTCCCTTGTTTCTAGGAGAGTTTGTTGCTCATTCTTCATATGAGCTTCACATTGGGACCTGTGATGCCAAAATATGTAAGAGCTACATTTCAAGATGTTTCTAAGGGTTTTTGGAGCTTATATATTAGATATAAACTCTACCCAAAGGAAGTCTGATTCATATTGTCCATAAGACAATAGTTCTGTACTCAAATTACTTCCATTGACCAAATCAGGGGGAAGTAATCATTTTAAGGAACTGAAGACATTGGTGAAGTAAAACATTGTCTGTAATAAAGATAAAAGAATGAGAATTTAAGAACACATTTATGAACCTCTCTTACACAATTAAAAGACCAAGTTTATATAACTTTCCGTAAAGAAGGTGCTGAGGTACAGACTAAAGACAGAAAATTTCTTCAGCAACTCCCAAAGATGTGGACATTTGGGTGCAGAAGGTCTTTAGAACCCAAATAGACATAACTACAACCTCCCAACATCATATTACACTTAATGTCAAAAAGAATACTGATGTACCAACTCACCTATAATGCCAAGGCCATCAGGATATCAGTGGATTTCTCAACAGAATTTTTAAATGCCTAGGGATCTTGTAGAGATGTATTTCTAGCTCTGAAAGGAAGTAACTGTCAACCTAGATTACTGTCATTTGATAAAGTTGTCCTTCAGAGGCAAAAGAAAAAATAAAAATCTTTCAAGATAAGCAAAAACTAAAGCAAATCCCAGTTAATAAGTAGCATTGCAGAAGATACAAGATTATACAGAAGCATACGTACACACAGCTAGGAAAGCAGAGGAAACAATAAATCTTACTAGAAAATCAAGTCATGAATTAGGAAAGAACAGAACATTATATACAGAAAAGAAAATGACAGTAATAAGTACAGCTTCCCAGTATGACCCTGAATATGAATGTTAATTTTCTAATTTTGTCACAGGCAGGCTTACTGAGTTGAAAATTGAGATTTACTGTTTGCTGCCTGTGAGAAACACACCTCACCAGAAAAGACAAACATAGAAATTATATTCCAAGTATAAATGGAATTCGGAATCAAGTATGAAGCTCGATTCCTATATGACAAAGTACATTTCCATCTACATAGGTCAGAATAGACTTTTTAAAACTGGTCATTACATATCAGTAGATGAAACAGCATATCAAAAGATAGGATTATAAATACATATATAGGTAAATATCGGTGCATTCGATCATGCAAAACAAGCACAACTGGACACAGAAAGACAGAATGACAGGTATGTCCCTGTTTAACAGTAGCAAGTGATGTCAATGCCACACTTTCTCTAGTGCAGAAGTAATCTAAACCAGAACCATAAAAGAAACTTCAGAGCTAAACTATAGCATAAATCGGTGGATTTGAGACCATCAGAAAATATGTAATTCAACTACTATAGGATAAATGATTCTTTTCAGTATCTTGTGGGACTTTGTCTAAAACACACTGTGTTATGTATCATTAAAACCATTCTTATCAAATGCAATAAGATGGAGCAATTTTCACATCTTATTAGATCAAATTGGAATGAAGCCACAAATTAACAGCACTAACAATAATTATTTCATTTTGTTTTGTGACAATGTTTCAATCTATAGCTTAGGCTGGTCAGTGGATCAGGAATACCTCAAATTCATGGTAATCTTCATTCTTCATCCCCTTTAGTGCTAGGATTATGCACATGTGACACTATCTCTGACTTAATAATGAACCAATGAATGATGGAAGTATTTGAGGAAATAAAGGGAGCTTAAAATTCCTGAAAACTAGTGAAAATGGAAGCAACCAAATCAGCAGAATACAATAAAAAAGTTCTTAGAATGGCCTCAAAACTTTGGAGCTGTTAGTGACAGTGATTAAAAATAAGATAGATTTTGATTATTTCTTTCATGATAGAGCTCAAAGTCTTAGAAAAGTAAGAACCAGTCAATGCAAAAAACTCAGAGGAAAGAAATAAATTATAATGATCCCTGTTGAAATTTAAGATAAAGTCTAAAAGAATAACACAAAGGTCAATGAAACAAAGGTGCACACAATTGAAAAATCATTAGCTAACTGAGAGAAAGAGAGAGAGAGAGATAGAGAGAGAGAGAGAGTGAGAGAGAGAGAGAGAGAGAGAGAGAGAGAGAGAAAGAGGAGAGAGAGAGTGTGTGTGAGAGAACCCAAAGTAAGAGATTAGAGATGAAAAGGAGTTGATGATATAACTCACTGATAACTTGGACATCCAAACCCCCCCAAAAAGGACAAAACCCAAAAAAAGAAAGAAAGAAAGAAAAGAAAAAGAAAGAAAACCATATATCAATATTTTTGACAAACATACACACCAAATTGAATTTCAAAATGAGTTCAACAACAGATTAAGATCATATATCAAAGATCAATTTGGTATCTTTACAGGGATGCAAGAATGGCTGCAAACACACAAATCAATAAACATAGCACAGCATTAATAGAATCAATTATAAAATTACATGGTCCTCTCAATGACTACAGATATAGAAAAATTCAACTCTATGATGAAATCCTGGAACATACTGAAGATAAGGATCATATCTCAGCAGTACGATAACTATTTACAATAAACCTACAGTGAGTGCCGTATCAGAGTGGGAAATCTGAAAGCATTTCCTCTAAATTCAGAATCAACACAAGCATAACCATTGTCGCTCTTGGTGTTGGTTAACTTGTCACCATAACACAAGCTAGAGTCATCTAGGAGAAGGAATGCCATTTAAGGAGCAGCTTCCATCAGATGCCCTGGAGGCAAGACTTTCAGGACATTTTCTTGATTAATGATTGATGAGGAAGGGTAGAGTCCACTGCGGATGTTGCTAGTGCCAGGCAACATGTATATTGATGTTGGAACTGGTGGTCCTAAGTTACATAAAAAAGCACTCTGAGTAAGACATGGAAAGCAGGCCAGTAAGCAGTACTTCTCCATGGTCTCTGTTTCAGTTCCTCTCTTCAGATTCCTGGCTTGAATTTCTTCTTTGAGTTTTCTTGATGAAAGATGAAAATAAATTATACGCTATAAATTGTAAGTTGAACTAAACATATTTTTCAAAATTGCTTAAGGTCTTATCATAATAATAGAAATAAAACAAAAACACCATTTTTTTCAGTGTAGTGTTTGAATTTTTTAGCCATAGACATAGAGCAAAAGAAAGAAAATTTAGTATATAGAGAAGAAAGCTGTCAGTTTATCCGTATTTGCAGATGATATGATCCTGTTAGAAGGCCTTAAAGAGCCTGCCAAGGTTTCTACAGTGGCTGTACTAATTCCTATTACTAACAACAGTGCACTGTGGAAAATCTTTTCCACAGACCTGATACACACACACACACACACACACACACACACACACACACACACACACAATTCACAACCTGGGAAATTTATCAGAAAAATAATTCCATTCATCATATCTTGAAACCATCTAGGAATAGGTCTAAGCAAGGAAGTGATCTCTGTAATAAAATGTATGAAGCACCAAAGAAAGACATTGAAAAAGACATCAGAGCCTGAATGGTATAGAAAGAGCAACGCAGGAAGCATCAAAACACTTCAAACTGCGTGACTGAGCCATAGTAGCCAGAATAGCATGGTAGTGTCACAGAAGTAGAGAAGCAGACCAATGAAATGGGGAAGCCAGAAATAAATGCATGCTGTTATATTCATCTGATTCTTAACAAAAGTGCCAAAAAGCACATGTTGGAGAAAATATATCCTCTTCAACAAAGAGAAATCTCAATGTGGAAGAATAGAATTAAATCCCAATAGTTAATCCATTTTTTTAAAAAAAAAAATCAGTCTAATGAAGATCAGAGAATTCAATGTAAAATCTGAATCTTTGAAGCTACCCAAGAAAAATAAAATCTAGGTAAAGACTACAGAATGGGAGAAAACGTTTTTCATCTATTAATCTAACAGGATTTATGTAGAAAAGACACAAAGAGCTAAAAGAGAGTAGCAGAGGAACACACAATGCAATCAACACATAAGCAAAAATCTCCATAGACACTTGGGAAAAATAACTTCTAAGCTAAATGTAATGGTTAATACCTGTGATCCCAGGGCTTGAGAAGCCAAGGCAGGGAGATTGCCATTAGCTTGAATTAGCTCAGGTTATAGTAGTGAGATCCAGGCTAACCCTGGCTATATAGCAAGACTCTATCAAAAAGCAAATAGCTCTCAAAAAAGTAAAAATGGGAAACAATGCATAAAACTGCAGTTATTTCTCATCTTCTGGAGAATTCAAATCAAAACTCTGTAAGATGGCTATCACCACGTATCCATCAAATGCTGGCAAGGATGAGAATGGGGAAGAAACTCTTGATACACTCGACAATGGTAAGATTGTAAATTAGTATAGCCATTATGGACATCAGCACGGAAATTTCATAGAAAATATTATACAATTCAGTTGTATCCTGAGAAAAGAAGAGGGAAAAGCATCACACCACAGAAATATACTTGTGTTTATCATGATGTTTCACAAAAGTCAAACCATAGAAGGAGTGTAGGAGTCCACCAATGACATGGATAAAGAAAAACTCATCCACATGCATGATAGAGGAATCATACAGGCCTAAGAGAGGAGGAAATGCCATTTCCCAGAAAACGACAGAAGTGGAAATCATCATTTAAGCTAGCCAGATTCAAAATAAAAAGTATTATATGGCTTTTTTCCTCACAAGTGAAATAGAGAAAAAAATAGATGAGGGGCTCAGGAAATGACTCAGTGGGTATTAACAATTGCTGCACAAACAGGAGGATCTGAGTCCAAATCTGTGGCACCCACATAAAGAGTCTAGTGTGTTTTCATACATGCCTATAGCATGTGAGGAAGGAGACAGAGATGCACCAGGGCTCTCAATGCCAGCCTAACTCTACGTTCAGTGAGTTACTGTTTCAAGGTCATAAGGTAAAGAATGGGAACACATGATATCCTCCTCCAGCCTCTGCAGGTACAGTAAGCATGTACGTATGCTTGAACACACACACACACACACACACACACACACACACGCACGCGCGCGCGCACACACACACACACACACACACACACACACACACCATACATAAAAAGAACGGGAGCCCTTATAAAAGAAGGGCACGGGGGGGGGGTAGGGAGGGTACAGAAGGACAATGAGGACACGATCCTGATCAAAGCATGTTATGCTCACATGCGACAATGTCACAGTGAAATCCATTGTTTTTAAACCTGTCTTATATAAGAATGTGTATAAGAAAACACATAGTAACTTTATTCCATCTAACCTAAGCTTGAAACAGTTCAAATGTCTATCAGAAGCAAAACACATAAATCGTGTTGTAGTCACAATCAAATAATTATACTATTTAAGGGTCAAAAGAAAGGAAACAAATTGTTGACACAGACAGCATAGTGACACTTCAAGAGCATATGGCCATTTTACATAAATTTTAGACAAGTTTTGTCTGTGTGTGTTTGTGTGTGTCCACACAAATACATGCGTGTGTGCAGGCATGTTCATGTGAGTGCATTTGTGGGGGTGTGGAGACCAGAGATCAATTTTGCATGTTGTTCCTCAGGCACTATTCACTTTGTTTTTGAAGATGCATCTCTCACAGACCTGGAGTTCTTTAATTACACTGGCTAGCCAGCAAGCACAAGGCTCTGTCTGTCTTCCTCTCCTCAATACAGAGATCACAAAGAATGCTACCATGAGCAGCTTTTCCATGTGGGTTCTGGTGATCAAGCTTAGGTCTTCATGTCTGAATGGCAAGCATGTTACCCACTGAGTTACCTTTTCTGGCCATAAATTAAGTCTGGGTGAAAAAGGTGAGCAGGGTGATTGGCCTTAAGAGGTGGCATGGATCGATAACCAGAGGGCAGCTGTAAAGGGGTGGGTGGGAACTTGGTAGAGTGGTGGAAATAGTCTACATCTTAAGGTTGAGAACCACTGCTATTGATAAAGGCATTTGTGATTCCTGCTTAGCCATATTCTGCATGAGGGTCACACACTGCTTCTGAAGAAAGTAAGTAATGTCCTGGGAGTTCTGTGGGAGAATACAAGGAAGCTGTTGAGAGATTCTCCTGGACTCCTCATGGTTTGCCTGTGCTTATTTTCGTGTGAATTTCTGCTGAGTACTTTCAATGGATCACTGAACACAAGTGGTCTTAGGATGCCCTGAAGTGTGCATGTGCATGCATACACATGTGCACACACAAGTAGGCTGGAGTTAGAGAAACAGTGGCTGCCTGTAGGGTGGATGGTACTGTGAACAGGATGGGATCACCATCCCAGGAAAACAATCCTGTATTAAGTTAGTCTAGAATTTTCTTTGCTGGCCTCAACCAAGAAAGCAGAGATAGCTATTATACAGGGCCTTTAAATTATTGGAAAATCATGGTTACTATGCATTTTTTTTTTAAAAATGAGAGACAAGCCTTCTCAAAATCTAGAGGGAAAGGATCACAGCAACTACATTGCCTCCCCTCTCCAGACTCATTACTCTCTCCCTGCTTCCTGTTTGGTATACCACCCAGAATTCCATGGTTTTCTGTCTCAGTTCCACATGAATCCCTCTGCAGCCCAACTAATAAAATGTAATTGTCTCTTCATCCATGTATTTGAATGTCTCCTACTAAAATATGAGCTTTAGAAGAATAGCAGATGGCTGGGTATTGCTGGCAACTTGTGTACGCCTGGCCTTGAAAGCAGTACCATTTGAAGGGTAAAAGCCAGAGTAGTTGAATTTTGTGAACATGGCTGTCTCTTTGCAGCCATAGGAATTCTACATATGTAATTTTCAGTTTGGAGCCATCTTCACATTCTCTTTTCCTGTTAGATGACTAGTATTCATCTGCCTTATCTGAAACACCCCTCTCTCACAGCTACTTACCATGTGATGTTCTATGTTGCCACGTGACAAATATCCTAATATTAGTGGCTTAAATCTGCATCTACTTGGTTCTAGCGCTGATGGAAGAGGTTTGGGTGAATTCCACCGGACCGTGCATTTGATAGTGTTAGTATCCTGTGGTAGCTGAAACAAGGGACCACAAACTAGGTTGCTTAGTAACAGAAAGGTAGTCTCCTTAAATTCTGGAGATTTGAAGTCCAAATTAGAGGACCTGACAAGAGTTTCTTCTGCAAATGCTCTCGGAAGGTGGCTAAAGTTGCCATTATACCACCAATGCATTCTACCTTTAGAGTCCTTAGAAATGACTTCCATTGCCTCTCCCAGAATCCAGTAGCCTCATGCATTGGCCTTGTGGCAGTGTAGGTCCAGTCCCAGTCTCCACCTTCACATATGTCCCATGTATCTGTGTCTCAGTGTTTTCATTCAATAACTCCCCTCATGTCTGTGTGAAAATCAGTCTTCTCACAAAGACACCATTCATGGGATTGAGGGCTATATTCTTTTTTTTTCTTTTTTTTTGTCTTTTTTTTATTGGATATATTCTTTATTTAC
>BDUI01000003.1:104509-138333 GCA_002335545.1 Apodemus speciosus | reverse complement strand
TCAAGGACCTCCACATAAAACCAGAYACACTAAAACTAATAGAAAAGAAACTAGGGAAGACCCTGGAGGACATTGGCTCAGGGGGAAARTTCCTGAACAGGACACCAATAGCTTATGCCCTGAGATCAAGAATAGACAAATGGGACATTATAAAACTACAGAGTTTCTGTAAGGTAAAAGACACTGTTAAGTGGGCTATATTCTAATGACTCATCTTAGCTTTATTAAATATGCAGAAACCCTTCTCATGATAACAGATGCACTCATAGGGACTGAGAGGTTAGCAATTCAGCATATCCTTTTGCGTAGGTAGGACTCAACCCAGAATCACCTGACAAGGCTAAATACAAGGGGATAGCTGGGGCTGGCTCTTTGGAAGACCTCACTTCACTTCCAAGTTCATTCAGTTCTGAGAGGAGTTCAGTTTGTTACACTATGAAATGTCTAACAAGCGGAGGACATGCTCAGGATGTGAAGGCTACTGACATTCTTCATCTCATGCCTCCTGCTACCCTCTAGGTGTTAATCTTCATGGAATCCATCTCTCAGACATCCCCTGTGGTCACAGCTGGAGAAAATGCATTTCTCTTAGAGGATTCATATAATTAGGCTAGGACCCCTGGGACGATTTCTCTTGTGCCATAAAACTGAACATACTCAAGAGATTAATACTTATATTTACAAGCTTTAATCCCATGCAGAGTAGAGGGGCTGTGTAAGGGAAGAGGTCGTTAGGGGTCACTCTTATAATTCTGCCTATCACAGCATTCTTATCAGGTCCTTTTATGAGCTCCTTTAAACACCAGATTACATCTCTGTTTCAAGTTAAGGTTCTATGAGTGTAAGGGGTAAATGTCTAATTCACAGTCTCAGACTTAAGCATCAAGGTTAGGACAGTTCATACTCAAATAAGAAGATCAATGGGCACATAGCTGTAAACATGACTAATTTCCCATGACTGCAGGTTGGTGTGACCTGTTCATTTGCTCGTCGGGTACAGAAACACTGAGAGCCATTGTCTTGCCCTATCGGACCTTTGTTTTCAGACAAAGAAATATACTGTGGAGGGAGTTGAATGTGTGAATTAGGGTGCCAGATGTCATATTTGAGATAATGAACCCAGAACCTTGAGTCATGGTGGTCAAAACTTCAAGTGCTTACTCTGCCACTGTCTGAGAAATGGACTGTCACATATTACCTTTACAATGAAATTAATTGGCACAGACAATTGGGTGATTGGTAATAAGACAGAATGAGCACCTTGCAGTAATACTCACATAACCACCATGGTTTAAAACAACAGGCATATTTGAGCTGCTAAGATTAAAACCCTGTTCCTATTCCTTGATTGAATTGTTAAATCAATAAATAGCCTCCTTATAAATATGAAACCCCTGCTTTGCTGGGTCTGGGGATGGGGTGCTTACAAGAAACACAGCACTCTCAGATAACATTGAGGGTTTCTTTACTCTGGCTCCTGTCTAATTATTCATCCCTCTGCTCTTCTTAGCAGACATTACATAATGCACAGAGAGAGGTGGTCTGAAATAATCCCAGATTATGAAGACAAAGAGCCGCGCTCCAATTTCCACTCAAGGCTGAGACTGCCCTTGTCATTCAGAATTAATTACTCTGAAGCACTGTTCAGCTTGTATTTGGTATCTGTGGGGAAAAGCAAGTGATTAAATACATCCCCCAAATCCTGATGTTCCTATATAGTTCAAAGCCAGCAAGCTTTTTGCAGAAAAGAAAAGCAGTTGATGTGTCTGATATGTATGAGTTTTTAGTGCTAAAAATGGAGTCTACAACCCCATTTGTAGCTCAGTTTCAATGGCACCTTACACGTGGAAGGCAAATTTTGGGTTAGAGGAAACCAGCTCAGGTTTCTCAGATGGTAGAAGAATGATGGATGTCAGGGCATAGAAGGAGATTGGAAAAAACTAATAAAGTCAAGGTGATACTTGATGTCAGTAAGTCTAGGATACTGAAGATTTTAAAATAATCTCTCAGGTATATATCCAGATGGTTTTTTTTTTTTAATCTAAAGAAATCTTTTTAGTGGCAAAGAAAATAATAGAGTGTTTTTTCTTTATAATTCTCACAGCATAAGTGAAATACAACACATTTCTTTTTTAAAAAAAGATCTAGTCTTCTATCAAAAACTGATGTAATTCAATGTATTTAAAGAAACTAGCCTAGGGACTGAAATATTTTAATTTGCTTCTCTAATGAGAGGTTCTTTGCAGTTCTTCTAAGAACATTTGTTTTCCTGTACTTCTTTCTCCCACATTCTCTCCCACATACACATGCTAAAAGACAACGTGTAAAAGAGACCTGCCTGAGGAGAAGACTGAGCTGGGCAAAGCTGGCTCCTCAGAAGCCTGGCTGCTTATGTGCACAGGTGCATTTGCAGATGTCTAGCAAAGAAGAGTGTGTGTGTGTGTGTGTGTGTGTGTGTGTGTGTGTGTGTGTGTGTGTGTACAAGGGTGTTGGTGGATGCCAGGAGAGAGTGTCAAATCCCTCGGAGCTGGAGTCATAGGCTCCATGAGCTGCCGGGCGTGGGTGGTGGCAAGCAGACAGACCACTCATCTCTCTCTGTCTGTGGCTTCATGGGATTGCGTTCAATTAGAAAGACAACAAAATCGGCTCTGTGCCCATGTCCAACGCGCTTCATAACTTTCTCGCATTTTGTTTCATGTTTCTCACTTACATGTGCTTTTCTCTCTTCCAGAAATTCAGAGTCCTCCTGCTTTGGGGGTGTATGTGTGTGAGTGATTTCCTAATCCTTACTAACTTAGAGGGGAACTTACCTCTCTTTACAAATCCAGCACTTTAAGTCCTCACATTGAGGTTTGCTAGAGTGTGACAGTATCAGGGACCACGAGAGTCCCCTAAGCGTAACTGCATAACTAACTATCAGAACCAGCATGTGCAACCTTAGTAGGACTACACACTACTAGACCTCACCCCTGACTTACCCAACCCCAAACTCTTGGTCTGGGGTCCTTCCTATCTTTCAGGGAACTCTGATATAGGCCCATGTTTGAGATTCATTGCCCCCTGTCATTTAAACTTCATAAGTGTCTTACATGTGCCCAAACTCTCTTCTCCTTCTCTGATCTTTTAGACATAAAGAAAAATTGGTTCAAAAGGCTTAGGCCATTTGCCACATCGCTGGTTAATGCCAGGGCTGAGACTTAAACTCCGGTTGTTTAGGAGGCAAGCCTGAAGCCTTTGCCATTTGCCAAGTAACAGCATTTCTACTGGCCACAGAATCCAACTTGGAAAACAACTCTGCCCAACTTTATCAGAAACCAAGCAGCTCTTTCCCTTGTGGGGTGTCATGTCTACAGACCTAAGCCAAACTTGCCTTCCATTCCTCCATTCCACCCTCACTGGGACAGATACAACCATACCCCAGCGCTGGAAGCTTTAGTAGCACTTAAGACACCAGGAGAGTAGACATTGGCATTTCAAGCTTCTTGATCGCAAAAGATTTAGGCTTTAGCATCTAACAGAAAAAGGACATGGATTTATGAGTCACTAAAACATGAACTGCTTATCTGGATCCTGATCTTAATGTGATCTTATAACATCCCAAGTATTCACAGTCAAGGGACAGGATAAATGGTGAAGGAAAGAGAGAGAGAGAGAGAGAGAGAGAGAGAGAGAGAGAGAGAGAGAGANGAGAGAGAGAGAGAGAGAGAGAGAGAGAGAGAGAGAGAAGTGGAGTGCTGTAAACAGAGCCACTGAGAAAGATTTCTGTGACAGGAGGAATTTTGCTCTTGCATGTACACAATTGCTTAAAGTTATCTAGAAAGAGAACTTCCTTTTAGAACCCTGGAGGTGCTTTTTTTCCCACCAATAGAACAGATTTCATGTTCACCAGAATGCTAGTGGCACAGTGCAGGGAAAGCTGATACAACTTCAGTCAGATTGCTTGGCTGTATTTATGTCTATTTCCTGATGGTGATGAGGTGTGGAACTGTGCAAGCCAGTACCATTAGGAGAAAATGACTAAAAGGTATGCAAGGTCTCTCATCCAAATCAGAATGATCTCAAAGTAGAAGCTCCCTAAAAGGGGAGCAAGTCTCGAAGGGCAGAGGGTGGTTTGAGAAGAACAACCTGGGGTATTAGACTTGGCTGTAAATGCCAGCCTTCCCTCTGTGTACTGAAAAGCCAAAAGAGAACTCAGAAACAGAGTGGCCATCTGTATCTTTCCAAACCTTCCAGTAAGTCACTGGAACCTAGATGCTCCTGCTCATAGCTTAAATGACACTTCCAAGAAGAGCCTCCTTGCTTTGGAGGAGACTTTTCTGCAAATGTGTGCTTGTCTGGCATACACACTTAAACCTGGTTGCTAGGTTACATGACTATACTACAAGTCTGGTGTAACATTCCTCAACCTATTCTTCTCTCTCTCTCTCTCTCTCTCTCTCTCTCTCTCTCCTTTTTATTTTGTTCCTGCTGAGCTGCCAGACAGAGTACTTAAAAATACCCCTCAGCTGTTGCTGGGTGTCAAACATTTCATGTCAACTGGCTGCCTGTGAATGGTTTTGATGCAAGGCTTAGAATGGCACTCTACAACTCAGCAAGTAATTTGACGAAGACAAAACCAGTCAGTACATTGCAGAACAGGGGAGTCCTTTCTTTGATTTGACACTCCCTGTTGTGTGAAAAAAAAAAAACCTCTATTTCATAATTGGAAATATCATGTTGTACCTACCACATCTTTCCACAAAGTCTGAAAATATGAAAAATATGTTTCACACTGATAACAAAATATGGAAACCAAGTTGGGACTGCTATTCTCAAGTACACGTGGGAATCTGGACATAATGCAAGTGTGGATTTATGGGGAACTCTGACAGTGTCATAGGCAAGCACTATCATCTGCTCCTCAGGATACTCATGAGCTAAGTACCCATCTTATGGATAATTGAGGATAAGAAAGTGACTTGTTTGCCTATGGTCCCATCACTAGTGGGGTCTGGCCTCCAATTCAATGTCCTTTAGACTTGCATCCCTAAACTATCATGTATGTATGTGCTATATGATGTATGTATGTTCTCTAGTCCAAATTTTTCTAAAATTCTATGAATAATCAGAAAATAATTAGAGTGCCATCGTTATTGAATCAGATGCTGATAAATGACCATGTTACTTGACATTTTCAAAAATAAATCTATCACTAAGAGCTTTCCTAACAGCAGAAAGAACCAAAAACCCTGAATGGATTAAAATGTCTTGATTCGAATGGTCCAGATTCTAATATATTTAAAGGGGGAGAGAGATGGCAGCTGTGTGGCTCACTGTAGGTGACAGAGGTGCTTGCTTCTTTTTGCTACGTGGGGTACTCGTTATGATAAACTTACAAAATGTGTCCACATCTTACCTCATTTCACTTGATCTTCACAGTAATCCAATGGACCCAGAAGGACATTTCACAAATGAGGGAGGTGACGTCTGCAGAGAGCATATAAATCAGCTAGAGCTCAGGACTCTCCTGTACTCCAGGGACTGGCTGCAACTGTGCATTCCCACAGATACAGGCCACGACTTCTGCCTTGTCATTGTGATAACTGACCATGCATTCAACATGTTAACTCCTGTCTGTGAACCGAATGCTGCCTCCCATGAATGTGCATTACTGTGTACAGAAGGTGACTGGGTGGAGAGCTAAGCTCTCTGCTAGTCACAGAACTAGTCTCAGGTGGCAATGCTGGCTCTTAGAACCCTGTCAGTGTTGTACCTCAGCTTGTGTGGTAGGCACTGTACACATTTCATATTATGTTAGTCATCATTTGGTTTCCCTGGGTGTAAAGGGCAGGTGGACTGACAAGGAACTGGTCAAATGCTCAGTTGGCCACTGAGATAATGACCTTTGCCATAGTGTTTAGCTTCTTTCAAAACCTCAATTATTAGAATCTGTATAAAAGGTAAACAAAAACACAATATACTTGCAAAGCAAAGGTGTTATTCTTGCATATTAATAACCTTTTAATGCTCTTATTATATGTTTCCAATTTGGGAGCCATACTAGGTCTCTATTTGTTTTTAATAACATCAAACTATGTGCTAATGGACTCTTAAAAGTTGTCCATAATGCTTACTAGGCTTAGGACTTATTTCTTATTTCAACCCCATTTTTCAGTTGGAGTTGAAAATTGGCAGCTATGGATCCAGTCCTACTGATAGAGGAAAAGTTTTCTTTTGACTTAACTGCATTTTATTTAAGAATTTGATTTGATCTCATCGTGCTGACTTAAGATTTCATTTAATCATAGTCTCTGCCAATGCATGTTAGTATTTTATCATTGTTTATTCTAGAGATAAAAATTCATAGACAATTGAATTAGATGGTCATGGAAAGGTGCTTTAGTATAGAGTTTGTTATAAAAGCATTCAAGATTAATTAAAATTTAATGGCTTATTAAAATTTTAGGGGTTTGGTATAATGATCTAAATATACACCAGATTGATACTATCTTAGACCTTAATTTCTTGACATAAAAAAATGAGATTAGAACACTAGGCACATAGCTCAGATCTGTAATATCAGATTTAGTGAAGTTAGAACATAAGTATTTTCATGAGTTGAAAGCTAGTCTGTCTTCCTCTGAAAGCATCCCTCACAAAACAAGCCAAGAGCAGAAATCAGTGAGATTACTACTATCAGTTCACCCATGATTCAAGTTGTGAAAAGCTGATGACTGGAAATGACTGAGTATTTCTGGGAACCCCAAGTCCAGGGCCAACCTGTGTGGGGGCCCGAATACTTGGGAGATGATCTTCTGTAGGATTGGCTAACAGCAATGAATGGGGCAAGTATCATGGAAAACTGTTAGTTCTGTAGTCTTTTTATTCAATGAATACTTTCTGATAGCCATTTTTCAATAATGATAACAGCACCACCACCACCACCACCACCACCACCACCAATAATAATAATAATAATAATAATAATAATAATAATAATAATAATAATAATGCTCCTCCAGAGAGGAATGTGAATGGGCATGAAAGAGGTCAAGGAGGACCTGAGATTTAACCTCCCACAGGATCACAGCACTCTACCTAATAGTCAACTTGCTATCAGCAAACAAGGGCCCCTTCTCCACGAGCATTTCTTCCCTATCTTCTGTGTGCCCCTGCCAGAGGGCATGGCTCCTTCACTCTGCTTCTGTGTTGTCCTGTAGTTGACTCTCTCAACACACCTGTTTCAGGGCATTGTAGTTTCTGTTTCAGGAGACCACAAGCATCTTCACACAACAGTGTTTCCCAGGTAAAGAGCTGACACTGTACGGGTCACCATCTTTGAGATCTTCTGGAAGATTCAGTTTTTGCTTGTCTTTGGAAACTATCCTCTGAGTCCTTTAAGCCCACTGTAAGTCACCCATGTTGCTTTTCTGGGTTTTGACATTTTTACAAGCCAGAATCATCTTCAACATAAATAGCACATCACCACTCCCTGGCTGGGCCTCCTGTCAGAGCTCAAAGCTTGCTCCTGGTCCACTTTAACCACAATCATCTGCTAACAATCTCCCCTTGACTGTACCTAGAAACCCAGAGACAATACTGAAAATGTGTGAGCAGTTGCTTTTGTTCTTGCCCTGTGTGTTTTCTTAGGAGAGTTAATACAGGACAAGAAAGAGTCAAGGGAAGATGGATAAATTAATTAGAAACCTCAGACATCCACTCAGGAACAGTTTCCTTACAGGACCCTGAGGAGACAGCTGAGGACATCCCATGACCACGCCCTTCAGCACATGCCTTTCCCATGATGCAGTTGTCACACTGCGATTGGCTGTACTTAGCCCAGACATATGTCCTAAACATGTTCTGTGGAGGCATACCTAGATCATTATTACTTTAGGAAAAGGTTCATGTCTTTGCTCACATAGCTGAATATCTCATCCAAGTCTGGGTCATAGACACTATAATGCATTTCTATAATGCACTATAATGCATCTCTAGTCTGTCATTAGCATCTCTGCAAAGTTATGCAAATTGTACATTTTACCAACACTGCCCACATGTGTGCATGTGTTTATGTGTGCGTGTATATATTGGGGAGGACATCCAAAGTTCTTATCAGGTGTCTTCCTTAACCATTCTCTATTTCATTTATTGTGACAGGATATCTCAGTGAGCTCAGAGCTAGCTCATTTAGCTAGTCTGGCTGGTCAGTTTCCTTTGGGGATCCTAGGTGTATGTCTCTTGAGTATCGAGATTATAGAAGTATGGCATGCATGCCTGGCTCTTTGTGTAGGTTCAGGGGATATAAACTCACATCTCCATGCTTGCATGATGAATGGTTTTTCCTCTAAGCCTTAGAGGAAAAAAGCCATAGAGTCTAAGCAATCTTCCCAGCCTCTAAGTTTCAGAGTCTATACCAAGTGATCTTACTGGGCAGCCAAGGCTATGAATTAACAAGCCATGGAGGCTTCTTAAAGAACTGGTTTGTGCTAAGCATCCTTAAGGTAACTGGCATAATCCTCACAGAGAACCTAGTGAAGGCTATATAATATAGTAATGTCAAAGTTCAAACAGAGTCCAGATTCACTATGCCAATATCTTAGGAATATTTGTGGGACAAGACAGTGCCACTGCCTCAGACAGCATAAAATGTGGTTTCATTGCACCAGAGGACATAGCAGAAAATAAATTTCACCTCTGGAGTAGAGTATTCACCTGCAGTCATAAATTCCCTCTTGAAGTACACTTGTTCCTAGTAGGACTAAGCAATGGAGAGTGGCGAAGGCTCTATTTAATGCTGTCTCTCCACACATCGCTCATCATCAGCTTCTGATGTAAAAACATGTATCTTTGCTCAGTCCATATCTGCGGATCGCAATGGAAGGAGACAAGCTGCCACTGCTGAGGCATTGCCACGCATGATGGATGAAGCCAACTACTGTGAGTGCTAAAAACTCTCCCAGTCTCAGAGCCGTGAAACTAAAAGGCAGAGGAGAAAGGGGCCATCTGCTTCATGTTGGCTACAGATGCATCTCCGCCTGGGTGGAATAAAGAGCCCTTCRCTCCTCTAAACAACAACAACCAACAGCTTCCTGTTCATCTTTGGAAATATTGCTTCCTGTAGTTAGGGGACATTTGTAACATATTTGTATTTTTACAGCTTGGGAAGGAACAGGTGTCTTATTTTTCACTCCTTTCACCTGTGGGGTGTGTGTGTGTGTGTGTGTGTGTGTGTGTGTGTGTGTGTGTGTATGTGTGTGTGTGTGTGTGCATTTATGAGTGCATTGTGTGTATGTGCGTACATGTGTGTTTATGTGTACCTACATGTATATTTCTGAGTATAGTGTGTGTGCATTTATGAGTGTATTGTGTGTATGTGCATACGTGTGTGTTTATGTGTACCTATATGTGTATTTCTGAGTATAGTGTGTGTGTGTGTGTGTGTGTGTGTGTGTGTGTTTATGTGTACCTATATGTGTATTTCTGAGTATAGTGTGTGTGTGTGTGTAGGTTAGAGATCAATCTCAGGTCTCATTCTTTGGAAGCTATCCGTCTTTTTCCTTTTTTTGAGATGGGGTCTCTCACTCAGTCCTGAGACTCACCAATTACAGTAGACTGGCTGTCCAGTGAACCCAGCAAACCCCGTGTCTGCCTTCCCTAGCACTGGGATTACAAGCATACGCCACTATGCCAGACTTTTCACATAGGTGCTGGGATCAGATGCAGGTCCTCATGCTTGTGTGTCATTTACTTCAGCACTTGGGCTCTGCCCCAGGCCTCCTCCAATCCCCTCTCAATGTCTGCACTTAGGACATTGTCTAGACAGGGAGCAGACAGCGTAGAATTTTCTACTATTCTTAGACTTGTAACAAATGAGAGTTTCAGTTACTGTGACTACCAGTACTTCTAATACTGCTTTTATCCTGGAAAAGCTATGAAAGATCTGGGATTTGTGCTGGTATATTATAAATGAGAATCTTGATGGCATGAAAAAACAAGGGTTTTCCACATGGTCTGCTCAGCAGAATCCATACTGCTACTAGATCCCCAGAGGGGGCGCAAACAATAACAAAACAACAACCAAAACCAAAACAAAACCATAGCAAAACAACACAACACAACACAAAACAAAACAAAATAAAACAAAACAGAGAGAAACTGGGGCTGAAACTGGCTTACTCCTCTTCCACCATGACCTTCCTTGTGAAAAGAACATATTCATTTCTATCTGTTTATCAACAAACATTTTGTGTCAAGTTGCTTTTGCAAAAACTATTTTAGCTAGTAAAAATGTTATTTTCCAGGGTCTGGGGAGAAAACAGGAAGCAGGGAAGCAGGGAAGCAGATGCATCTCTTGGGCCCTCCACTCATTTAAGCATAGGTATAGTATAATCTGGCTTTAAAAATACATGAATTATGAATTTCAAATTCATGAAGAAAAGAAATGTAGAAAGGTCTACCTTATCTCTTACTAATCTTTGCTAATGATTCACATTGTTATTTTCTAAGATCTTTGTCTTAAGTATTGGTGAGAAGTTGTAAGTGTAAATTTAAAGAAAGAATTCTTTTAAAAGACATCAGTACTTCTAAGGCTGAAGATACAGCTGAGTTAGTAGAGTGACTGCATAGTCGGCATGAGACCCTGGGCTTGACTCTGAGGACTACCAAAAATAAGTAAATATGTAACTAAATTTTGTACTGCTGAGATTGGGCAATATGGAGGTATGCACCTTTGGGTCACAGACAACATGGAAAGGATTTTTTCTTTAAGATATATAGATTAAGAGCAAGGCTCTCCCTCTGGTATGGAACTAGCTTTGGGACATCTTAAAGCTTATATATTCATAAATGGAACAGGTAGCTGGTTTCCACCTGCCCACTTGCCAAATGGATATTAATAATGGGCTATCTATTAATAGGCAGACTGGAAGTATGCTTATTACAGTCAACGATGAAGGAGGTGCCTCAGAAATGAGAGTTGATTGCTGCTACCCACCACACATGGTTATAAAAAACCAGGACTAGGGCTCAGGTCTTCTGAGTTTCCTAAGCCAGCTAGATGCTGGCTTCTACAACAAAGGCAAGGGTACAAGGGTATAACAGTCACCAACTTTGGAGTCAGATACCTGCCAAAACCTTGACGTCTGCCCTTTCTACGTTATAAGCACCCAAAGTCTCTTGAAACCAATCCTTCCCTGTCTGAAACATTAAAGTCATGATGCATTGCACAGAGTGAGATGAACCTTATGTGCAATGACATCAGTTTGTCACATCATGTAGTATTGGACCTGGTCTGTGATTGCTAAGTATTCACAGGAGAAATTGGCACTGTGATCAAATTAACTTTACACCATCCATTTATGTGGTCTTTCTGACAACATCCAATATGTATTTAATTCCTTGCCATTGGGAGAAACTTAGAGAAGGGATAGCCATATTCTCAAGTATAAAGCTCTAATTACAATATGTGGAGACTCTCATGAGATTGTCATATCATGATCTCCCATCAGGGTTCAAATGTGGAATTAGACTTCAATCTCCTATTTGCTTGGAAGATGGGGTGGTATTTAGAGAAATGATATCAGTGCTTGGAACAAACTACAAAGTGTGAAGACACAGAGACATCATATTGTTTAGCTTGGAATTTCTCTAAAAATTTTCAAAATACAAATAGATTGCATGAATACTCTGGCAATGGACTTTGTGTAAAATATGCATTAGTATGTGTATTTAATTGCATGGAAACAAAGATAGGAAATCTACCTTATCCCAGTAACTACGATCTCCAGATAAAGACAGAAAAGGTGGATATAGGAAGTTCCTTGTATCAGCTTAAGATAGTTAAGAAATGGAAAAGAGACTGGTATTTCAAATCTAGAAAATTCAAGGCAAATGACAAAACTTATTTTAGGTTTCAAAAGCTTGTTTTCATCTACTTAATCATAAAATTTTCAAATTCAATTCTTCTGATGATAACATGATGGTCAAATGACATTCAAACACATTCTCCTAGATATTTTTTAAAATTATTGACCATGAATTGGAATCCCTGGCTTTTTATATGAAGTATGGGATCAAGCATACAACACTTTATCCTCATATATGTATGCAGCTAACCACGAATTATGCAAGCCAGCAACAATTGTCTTATGAAGAAAGGAAGCAGATGCATGAGCTTCACAAAGGGTACAGGGGAGTCACAGAGAGGCAATGGTGACTGTGTCAATAGGGTGCTCATGGAAGTACACGCACAGCATTTCAGGGGACCATGGTTTCCTAGTGTTAATCTAGACTTGACAATGTTTTTAAAAGGTTAAAAACAAAATAGAAAGCATAACTGTTTATATGCAATTATTTTTGCAAGACATTTTGCATTATCAGGGGAGCGAAACTCATTAGGTAACTCCATCAAATGATAATAGTGTCTTTTTTCTTTCTTCTCTCCTTTCCTTATTTATCTGCAATGGCATCTACTTAGGCACCCTGCCCGGGTGGAGATGACTGATTAATTGATTCTGGGACAGCATGCTTATTGAGCACATCCTGGTTAATCCAACCTTTCTTAACCTTACAGACCTTGTAACTGCCTGTGGAGATCTTCAGCTGAACTGATTGATGCCTGTGCTTCTGGGCCCTCTTAGCTGCTTCTGGACATATCCACTGTGCAACCACAGATGAAAGAAATTACTGCTGTAATTACCAAGATGAGCCAGACTTTTCCACTGTCCTCAGGAAAGTGACTAAACGATCAAGCAAATTCAGATCCAATAGACAACTAGAGAAACAAACGAAATATTGCTGGGTCCTGCAAGATGGCTCAGCAAGGAAAGGCAAGCACTACTCCCTGAGTTGTTTCCTCAGGACCCTTACAATGACTCCCACACACTGCCCTCTGATTGGCACATAATCGCTACGCCAATCATAAATATCTCTGAAACCTTTCCTTCCTTTCTTTTTGGATATAGACCAGAGGTCAAGGTAACAAGCACCGTGGAAGTTCAAGGTCTGGTGGAGGACATGGGTACTGGGAGAAGATGGGGAGCACTAAATTCCCAAGTACCCCACCAGTGGGCCCCGAGGATGCTAGCTAACGAAAATGTCCCTTTGTGGAAGTGACAAGGACCTGGAACTTTCAAGGTTGAGTTAACTCATCCATACATATGCAAATGTGGACATTTAGTATCAAGTACACTTAGAGGAGCATAAAGGAGAACAAGAGTTGTCTATCTCTGAACCCAAAATTTTATCAACAGAGCAGAGACTAAATTTGGGCAGATTAGATGGGTGGGGTTGGTGGCATGGACTTTCACCCCAAAGGCTATGGGGGAGATTCTGAAAAGTCATAAAAAATAACAAACCTCAGAAACTTCTTTTGAAAACAGAAGAAAGCAGCTGCACATTTTTCCATCCAGTAGTGTCATGGTGATGGGTTTCCCCAGAAGCTAGTGCATCAGCCCATCCTCATGCAACAAGCAGCTAGATGCTCAGCCCCTACTTCTGAAATACTGTGGCAGCTAAGACTTCACAGTGAAGGAAGACATCTTACACCATTCCTTAGTATCCAAATGACAGGAAGCTACTCTTCCAAGTAAGAGAACAGTAATGCTAATAATTGATATGTACATTTTTCCAATTCTTTGTAATAGGTATTGATACATATTTAATTTGTAATTCTTTATAGGAGACATTTCTCATTATGCATTCCCAGCTGGCTCAAACTCCATGGTTCAAATGAATCTATTGCCTCAGCTTCCTGAGTTTCTGGGTCTGACAGGTATATACTGCTATGCTCAACTTTATAGATTTAACTGTTATAGAAACCTTTGTGATGGTGACACCCTTCTACCCCCTTACGGAAGTTCAGTGAAGTTAAGCAACTTCCCTAGGCTTACACAGCTTGCTCCTGTCATCTGAGATAAACACTCACATCGGGCTGTCAAGCCAGGACTTTCTTATTTTATGCTTCTCAGTTGTCCAATGCTTCCTAGTCCCTATGGTCCAAAACAGAGGGGAATAAGTGTTTCTAATTTGCTGGGCACTGCATCAACCCTATGAAAGATAGTCTAAAAAGTAAGGAACTACAGCCAGTCTTTTCCAGTTGCAGCTTTTGACTCTTTAGGGAGCTTGTAAATCCATTCAGCAGACTTCTTTTTCTAGGTTACTTGGCATACTGGCTACATCTTCTAGAAACCATAGTAAATTGTCCCTGACTCATGGCTTGGACAACTTAGCGCTCCTACCTCTCGACAGTGCTTGTTTTATTTTGTTTTGCTGGTTGTCTTGTTTTGTCATTGTTATTTGACCTTGTGAGTTTCCCTATACCATGTTTCCCGATGAGTTATTGAGTAACTGCATGCTAGACTATAAGAACATTGCCAAGGGACAAGCTGTATTCATATTCAAGGACCACATAGCAAAGAATGGAGACGAGACTTGAAATAAAATATAAGCTTGGGTCTCTGTACCTCCATTTCTCAGCAGAGCTGGACTGGGTGAAAGATTTACCCCTTTTAGGTCTTCTCAGCTCTTTTATCTGTGTGACATAGGCCTGTGACTCCTCCACACTGTGCCCTAGAGGTCAAGTCCTGTCACTCACTGAGTTTGGTCCATGCTGAATGTCCTTTTTCCAATTAAGGAAAGATATAAGGGGGCATTAGCAAACTAGACATGCTCAAGCTGCCACGTGGGTTGGCTAACTAGATAGAAACCAATGTTATTTTTTGATACAAGCAATAAATCTCCAACAACTTAGTTACTACACGTTAGGGGAGACATGACAAGGACTGGGGCTCCCCTAGGCTCAGCCTTGAGGTTGGTTTTATTCACTCAGTACATTTCTGGTCCCACTAAAAAAAATGTGTAAGTAAAGAAGGCAGCTTGAAAATGTGTGCCAATCTCCTGGTCAGACTGAGGCTGGCCACATAGTGTGATCTGTTCAGAAGAGGTGATACTGGGTTTATAGATGGTAAATGAAAAAGTCAAAAGCAGGAATCTGCATGGACTCAGTGGAAACCAAGTAACACTACAAAATCCAAAGAGCATTGGGAATCCTGAGATGCAGACCAATCACCTTGCTGGGATCTCTCATGGTCAAGGAATTCCTCCATGTCCATTGGGAATCTGTGAAACCCCTATCAAAACTGTGTGCAAAATTGTTTAAATGTATGAATTTTCTGAGCACACAGTCCACAGACTAAGGGCATTGATGCTATATTTTCACCTGTGTGGTTATAAAGAATTTTCAAACTGTGATTCTTTAGAACATTGCATAATCTCTTTGAGAGGAAAACAAAAGTACTGTATAATTAACTGAGTTAATCCTGAGTTAATCCCTCAGGAATGGACTTGGGATATACCATTCAAGAATGTCATTTTGGGGGTACAAGGAGCATCTTGGGTACTAGATTTCTAGACCATGGGCTGACCTCATACTAAAATAGAAGCTGGTGCTTAAATATCCAGTATAACAAAGGATTGCCTTCATGATTAACTATCGTCAATACCTGATTTGCTCCAGACCCTCAGATAGAAAGGAGGATAAGAGTATGCCCTTCTCTAGAGGATCATAGGGGGCAGGCAAATATAGGTAAAACATACATAAGGAGATCATTATAATTAACTGGCTTGTTCAATGGCTATATCCAGAGGATTATAGAGACAGATAACACATGCTTAATGAAGTTGTGGAGACTAGTGACCTTCAGCATTTGTTCAGGAAAGCTTTGGTTAAAAGCTAGCATTAGTGAGGAAGAGAATGATCCTGAAAGATCCTGCCTTGAAATTTTGTTTACCCCCAGAAAATCCTGCTTTAGAAGGCCAGAGTCCCACCAAATTGTAAAAATCTTAAGTCCAAGTCCCATACTCTGTAGCCCCTACTCCACCTTTCCTTCCCTGACCTATTCCAGGAACTAGCTAACCAGGAAGGTTGTTCTATATTCTACAGATAGTTGATGTTTGCCCAACCCATCTTGCACAATGCAGTTACACCTGGTCCCCAGGGTTGGGATGCATTGCCTTATGATCTAACTGTAACCTCTCTATCTGAATTCCCCAAGCCCTTCCCCTTCTGCGGTTTCTGTCTATAAAAACCCCCTTCCGCTGGACACTCGAGGTCGATCTCCTCTGACCCTGCATGGTTATGAGTCGAGTTGATCCCAGTATACTGGAACCCCAATAAAATCCTCATGTGGTTGCATCAAGACTGTTTCTCGTGAGTGATTTGGGGGTGTCGCCTTCCGAAGGATGGGGTGCAGGGTGCACACCCGTGTTTTCTTCGGGTCTTACAATCCAGGTTTGTGAAGAAGAAATGATGTACGGGCCATGTGTTTCCATGCTAGAAAATCCAAATACAGGACAGGGCTGTAGTGAAGTGGAACAGTAAGAGTGAAGTGGACCACCCAAGGTCTGAATGCCTTGGTGAAGAGGTAAGGCTCTCTGTAGGGTCTTCACAGAGGGATAACACTGGCTCTGGGTGCAGAGGTAATGAAGGCTAGGAGTGGTGTATAGAGTTCACTATGAGAGAAAGAAAAATGAACACCAAGACTTTAGCCATGCACATGGCTCTAGGGGGAACAACAGAGAAGCAAGGTGTGTGGAACATACCTGCATGATGAGTCATGCTGGCATGAGAGGGAGACATGGTTAACCATGGCCACTGAGGTTTCCAGCCTAGGTGATGACATGCCTGTGACATCATCAGCTGAGATGAGTGGGAGGAACAGAGCACGAGTTTAGAGGGACAAGAGGGGCTAATGAGCTCACTGTGGGCCTCACTATATCAGACTATTGAGTATGTCAAGTGAGTGAATCCAGAATAGGCTTCTAATGAAGATTAAATTAGACAACGCATGTGGAAGCTTCACAAGCTACAGAAAACTGATTAACCTCGTCACAATTGCCATTAGTGTATAGCACAAGCCTTGGAGTTCTTATTTAACCTCTCAGAGCCTCGAGTTTTCTGTTCACTTCCACGGGGATAACAGTTACTCTTTATTTCAAATTCATATGGATTTGGGGGTATAAAATGAAATTGTCTATGAAACATCAGTTCTTTGTGGGTAGGTCACACACATCCAATGTAATATTGTTATATTGTTACATGCTCTTAAGGCCAAAGAGTCAAAACAGCTCTAAAAAGTCATTTCCTCAATATTTAATAACAAGAAGACAATTCAGCTTTGCAATACACAACCTAATGTGCAAGTCATATCCTAACTTATAATCACACAAATGAAAATCAGCCTTTTCTAAATCTTGTATCCCTATTTTTAGGACTTTCCTGGAAGACAAAGTAATCTTTTCCCCTCAGAGTGTGTATACATTGTGGTATGTATGTGTGTGTGTGTGTGTGTGTGTGTGTGTATACACATGCATGCATGTGTGTGTACTTCTGTATGCTTTGTATATGGAAGAGTGTACCCTCTCATAACACAAATGGAAAATATCTAATGTCCTTAAATATCCAAGCTTGCTGGTGTTGGTTGATAAATCAAAAGTAAGACTTTTTATGAAAATAATTTTGTACTTTAGTATAAATACTTAATATCCTGAACAGCATGACTGGCTCATAGGAAATAATAATTTTAAATTAAGAGCTGACAATTATTTAAGACACTGAGAGAAATCCCTTTAGATTCTAAATATGTCGATTTCTATGTGTGTATCTAGTTAACTTGATTACACCTCAACCTTTCTGGTATATTTACCCAGGTGGGAAATCAGAATAGTCAGCCCCTTGAGATCTCTGTGTATCTCCATGCCCCTATACACATTCACCTAAAAACACACTCACTTTAGAGCATTTAGTCCAGTCTTAATCTCCAGGAAGCAATGGAGATTCTCAAATCCATGTTTCCTCTTTCTCAGTCCTTACTATCGGCCTGCACCGTCTCTGAGTATCCTCTAAATCCATTTTAGGTATGAAGGGCATGAAAAGTCTTAGGAGAAGAGCACAACACAAACAAAAGGGGGCTCACCAGACAGGGTTCTCACTGTCTTCTCCTCCAGCTGGCATCGAGGGAGTGGCACAAGGCGCATTCACATGCTGGATGAGTGTTTTGCACAAGCACCATCTTGCAGAGCTCTTCCAGTTCTGCTCTCTGACATGGGATTAGTCAGATACAGAACAGGCCGTCCCAAGGACAAGTCAAAGGCAAACCCTACACAGTAGCCAACTTCCTTTTGTCCTATAGGAACTTCAGGGAGAAGGTGCTTTGGCATAATGTTCGCTAACTACAATTTTCTTTCCCAAATATGCTGATGCATTTGATCACCATGGTTCTCCTCTCTTACAAATGAGGGTTGAGAAACAAAGACCTCATTTCCTTTAACTGAAACGATCATTACCTTACTGAGAATGTTGTCCGTGAACTTCCATTTTTAGACGTCAGTCCAAAAACAGATTACGTGGCCTCAGATTAAAACCAAACATTAAAAAGTACTTAAACTATTTAAAGAAGTAAATACTTGCATTTGAAATAAACTTTGATGTTTGCAAAAGCTTATAGAGAAAACGAAGTCTATCTGGCCTCTCATTCATCGTGGGCCACAGCACACTTTACTTACATGCATCCTGGGCAACAACATGAAGGACTAGTGCATTAGTCAAAGAGTATGATAAAGATGTTCTTACTGGAATCTTATAAGAACTAGCATCTTTTTCCCCCAGATAAGGTAACTGATATACTAAGAAGGTAGGTAGTTTCTCAAAATCATGTAAGTAGTATGCGATCAAAACCTGGGGTGCTCTTTTCCAAAGTCTGGCCTAATCATTTTGGGATGAAGAGTTTCTTCTTAGTCTAATGTGAAGCTTGTCAAGATATTCTTGTTTTTAATTTCACAGCAAGACTATGTGCTTAGTTTCCCACATGATCACTTCAATTATGCATTTAATCATATTAACAATAATAATTATGTGATTTCATTGCAAGTCAGTGATGGGTCTAGTAATACGATAGTGAAATGTTTAGGTTTTCTAATTTAACAAATTTCTCAAAAGAAATCTGCCAAGGCATGTATTTGCCTTATTTTATAGGGGAGGAAACTGAACTTGTCTTTGACAAGGTCAATCACAAGGAATAGAGTCAGGATCTGGACATTAGGGCCCTTCCTCTCCGACAAGGATACAACCCCCTCCATCCTCTAGACACACAGCCAGTGCTGGGGCAGCAGAGCAGCTCGGCAGCCTCACACTCCTGTGTGCTGATGGACTAAAGTTCTGAGGCACAAGCCCAGACTGCTGATGGAGAGAATGCTTCTTCCTGTATAGTAGAAAGCATTCTACTTTATGACAAATTTGTTTGAAATGAAAATGACAGCTCATCGTCAGGTTTAGTGACAATATCAAGCTATGGTAAATGAAAAGGTTTTTTTCATCTATATTCTACTGGAAAATTATTTCCCATTGTTTTCCTGTGCTGTAAAGACAGCAGCTATTTCTGTTAAGAATGAACTTCCTTAGAAGACAATTGAGTCCTTGTAAACTAAAAGGAATTAATCACCCAAATGCTATAATCATTGCAGCAATTTCTAATAGCCAGTATTAGTGATCAATATCAAACCTAAAATGATATTCATTATTCTTTATTTATGACTAAGAACACAGAAGCAAAGTTACTAAAGACTCATGGCCATGAGAAAAAAATAGCTGTAATTTCTATGTTGACTATCTGAATGAAAATGACTCCACAGGCTCATGTATTGGTGAATACTTGGTCACTAGTTGCTGAAATTGCTTGGGAAGGATTGGTGTTGAGGTTTTGTCTTTTACTGTCTATTGTAATGCTAAGTGCGGGCCCTCAAGACCTGGAATCTGCACATAGATCCTGGAACCCTTCCCCCAAGTTAATTCTGATAGGTAAAGAGAGATGCCAATGGCCAGTATCTCGGCAGAAAAGACATAGATAGGGTTGAGGTTGTACACTTGGAAGAGAGAGGACCAGGAGGAGGGAGGAAGGAGAAAGAAGCCACCATGGAAGAAGAACGTGCAGGAGGGAGAATGAGAGCTGCCCTGGGCTAAGGGCCAAGAGAACCTGGCATAGAGGGCTGCCCAATTGGGTTAAGGGCAGATCAGATAGAACATAGCAAATAATAAGTGATAACTTGGACAGGAGGTAGGTTCTAAAGCCACAGAAGTCAGGCAGCTGCTAAGCTATGGTGCTGCCTAAGACGTATCTAAAAACATAAAGGCTGTGTCTTTTTTCATCTGGGAACATAAATGGTCTAAGGTGGGGAACAAGCGTTGGCATTTTTAATATTTTTTTACTACAGTTGTGAGGTGTGGCCCTGATGGACATGGCATGCCTTCTTGAAGGAGGTATGTCCCTGGGAGTGGGCTTCAGAGTTTCAAGAGCCCAACCCATTCCCATGTAGCTCTCTGCCTTGAGCTTGTAGATAAGGGTAAAAACTCTCCACACGGGCTCTAGTGCTGTGCAAACGTGCTTGCCTGCCTGCCTGTTTGCCTGCCACTATGTGTCTGCACACAATAATCATGAATGTTAGTCCTCTGAATGTGTAACCCCTACATTAAATGCTTTCATAAGTAGGCTTGGCCATGCTGTTTTATAACTGCAATTTAAAAGTAACTTGGACACTACCTCATTTTTTTTGTCTGGTTCCTGTTACAATACTGGGCCCAAACCCGGGCCTTGGTACATACAAGCCATATACCTTACCACTGGGCTACATCCTCACTCCAGTGCCTCATATTTGTGTCTCCAGAAAATACGACTGATTTATAATATACTCAAAAGTAATACTAATAGTAGGACTGAAGAGATGGTTCAGTAGTTAAGATCATTTATGCTTTTTCAGAGGACCCAGGTGTGATTGTCAGTACTCTGCATTGTTTGTTTTGTGGAGAGGCAGTTACAGGCACAGGGAGAAGAAAACCAGTTGTACAATGGCAAAAGGCTGGTGATGTGTGGCAGAGAGCTCTGAACAGGACAACATGAGATCACTCAACAGAAGGACACGAGAGGACCCAAAGTCAGGTACCTCGATGGCTAACTGTACTGGCTGCTCACTGGCTGCTGCTGCAGTGTAATGGCATCTAAACATTAGCCTTTCAAAATTGCTCACTTTTGTCATGCATCTGACACCATTACGTGTAGAGAGCCGTATTGGGGTGCTATGCCACCTGGCAGGAACTTGACATTGACCAAGGTGAAGTTCCTCTCCCAGCCTTTGAGCAGGAATTCCTGTGCTAGACATAATCCCCGCCACCTAGGGTGGAGCGCTCAGACCAAGGCAAAGCCCATTGTTCTCCAAGGACCTGCCGTTTCCTCAGAGGCACTAGCCACCTGACACTAGCCACCTGCGGAGCAAACAAACTGTTTCTTGGAGAGTTTCCAGTCTTTGGGGGAAGGGTCTTCTCCCGACTATATATAGTTGGAGACCCCCATTAAACTTCGAGCCTTGATCAGAAAACCTATTTGTCTTGGCTTTAATTTCCTCTTGCCACCCCTTTCTATCCCAGCTTTCCTTCCACGTAACCTGGTAACCCGTTCGACGTGTGCGCAGTTACAATTACGGATCTGGAAAACCCCATAAAAGTACAAAAGGTGAGTGTACCCTATTTCGGAAAGTCCTAACTCATGTGGAGTTCTCCAACACAATTCATTACTCATCCTCTCTTTGATTAAAGTTTGCAGGTGAAACTCTTTCTAACATTCCAAAAATACTCACTTTTCCTTGATAAGCTGTTTTCACCTCATGATTATGCTTGCTTGTCCTATAATTGCCTTCCTGATTTTTAATTTTATCTCTTCTCTGAATTCTTGGGTGGTAGTAATACGGAAACATTAGGAATAGGTCTTACCTGTTCTTTTTGTGTGTTGGAGGCTATGTGTTGTGTCTTAGTTAAGTTTTTTTGTTACTATGATGAAAAATCATGACTGAAGTAATTTGGGGAGGAATGTATTTATTTGACTGACACTTCCATATTACTGTTAATCTTGAAGGAAGTCAGGATAGGAACTCAAGCAGGGCAGGAGTTCTCCAGTAAACTTAGAGACAGGAGCTGATGCAGAGGCCATGGAGGAGTGGTACTTACTGGCTTGCTCATGGTCTGCTCAGTCTGCTTTCTTATAGAACTCAGAACCACTAGCCCAGTCTGTGTATGGCTCCACCCACAATGGTCTGAGCCCTCCCACATCAATGATAAATTAAGAAAATGCCATGATAGGTTTGGTTTCAGACTGATCTTATGGAGTCATGTTCGTAATCAAGGCTCCCTCCTCTCCAATGACACTCACCTGTGTTACGTTGACATAAAACTAGCTAACACATGCTGTGTGTACATGCATGTGCTGAAGGAGGTCCGTATCCATATGGGTGCACATACATATGAAAACTAGGGGTTAATACTTAATCACTTTCTGTCTTATCTTGTGATACAGGATCTCTCGCTGAACCTGGAGCTCTACTCTGAGTTGGCTAGACCAGCTGGCCAGTAACCCACACAGATCTTTTTCCTTGTCTCTGTCTCCCCAGTGCCAGGATTAGAGATGTTCACCACAATACAGATTTTATATGGATGCTGGGGCTTGACCTCAGGTTTTCATGCTTGTGCAGCAAGCGCTCTAGCCTCCCCAGCCCTTCATGTGATCTTTCTGTTTTAGAGATTCACCCCAATTCCACACTCAGTCCTAGACTTTACTGATGGCAAACAAACAACAAAACAACCCACAATTGTATGGTTTCCAGCACCCATGTTCAGAGGTTACAATGCCCTCTTCTGACCTCTGCAGGCACCTGCACACGTGTGCATGTACTTTCATACAAATACACATCTACATGATTAATAATAAAGTAATTCTGTTTAAAAATGTAACTGGGCACAATGTCATGTATTAGTCTCTCCTTTTGTTGCTATTGTTAAAGAGACCAGGCATTTTAGTTTGAAAAAAGTCCCATAGCTGAACTTTTCCTGACATTATCTTCATTTGGTATTTGGTGTGCTCATCCCTCCCTCTATTTTCCATACTTGAGCATGTCTGGATGAGTGTCTGGGGTCAGATCCAACTCCTGGCAAGTCTACTAAGTAAGCCATTTGTTATACTCCACCAGAAGATACAGAGTATGGGGGATTTTATCTTGATGGGATGCTGGTGTGCATCTCTTCTGCCTAGCATCCCTGATTGGTTAGAAGGTCCAAAGGGGAGCTATCTGAATTGTGTCAATGCTTCTTCTATGTCATGTCATGCCCTATAAAGAGAAGGCTGACCTGATGTAGTTTGCCTGAAGTATAGCATAAGGAAAGGAAAAAAAAAAGCAGGGTTATCTCCTCTGGTTTTGGAATAAGTAAGCTTTCAGTCATCTTACCAAACGTCTTATGGCATGGGGCCTTTTCTTCAGTATTATAAATTTACCAGTGTTAATACATTTGGTGAGTTTTGAACCTTTCTGTCACTCTCCTTACCATGTTCATCCTGCTCCCTCTTGGGTCAACGGGGCTACTTCTGGCACTTGAACCCTCTTGCTCTGACTCCAGTGACTTTTTTCCCATTCCATGTTCCTGTCTCTTTCCTTGCAGTTACAAAATCCCACTTGTGTTTCTTTAGAGATCGTCCTTGCATCTGTTTCTTCTTTCTTTTTCCTTTGCCAGGAGTTCTGGGAGATTATTAATAGTCCCACCAAAACCCTGATACCTTGATGCCTACCTCTAATATGTCCTCATTCTCAATGTAATGGCTTATCAGAACAGCAGCTCCCCTTGCAGACTCAACTTTTCCTTACTGAAGTTCATCTCGTTGACTCATCTCTGTTCGGATACAGAAGAAATACAAGGTCACTTGGTGACTTTGGAGATCTGCCGTGACCTAGCACGGGTGGCTCCCCTTTAACCTGGGATTTCAGGAAGCAGATTTCTTAGCAGCCCAGCTGCTCCACACCAGATTCTTCACCATACCCCTCCCTTCTCTACCTGCACTGGCTTGCTGAAGCAATTCAGCCATATTCCAAGGCTCAGCTCAGAAGCATCTCCTCTCAATCACTTCCAAAGCTGTGAATGATCTTCATTGGCCTGTTCCTTCTCAGATTTTTCACTCAATTAGTTCAGATGAGATGCCCATTCACATGCTTTTACGACCCTGTACATAGACCAGAGCTATGCTGCTAGTATTCCAATACTTGTTTGAGTATTTTTGAAAAATGTTTAAATGACACTGGGGTGGGACCCATTTCCCAATTCTTTCATCACCAGTAAATGAAGCACTACCTCAGTGGTGAATCGAATGCCTAGTCTCACACTTACATCTGTTCACCTTTGCTTGCAGGATGGACTCCTGAGAGAAGAGCTCAAACACAGAAACATCATTGGCATCATGGCTACTTCTTTTAGCTCTGTCTGCATGAAGACTATTTTTTTTAAGAACTGACTGCCTAATAATAGAATATAACTCTATGAGGTTTACTGAAGAATCTGCCCAAATTACACTGCTCTTAGTACTTAGTACCCCTCCCCTAGGATAAGAATGTTCAAATTCAAGTCATCTGGGCTTAGCACACACTACAGCGGCAGAGCCAGGTGCATCATGACTTGGAGCCAGCCTGGGCTACTTTAGCATGAGTTGCAGTGAGATCCCATTTTCATTATTGTTGTTTAAGAACATTTGTAGATATAGATAGATGATAGATATGTATGCTGTGATCTGTGTGTTTGTGTGTGTGTGTGTGTGTGTGTGTGTGTGTGTGTGTGTGTATCCCTGTTCAACCTACAGGCTTCTAAAAGTACATGGCTTTCCAGGTTTGTCTTACAAAGGTAACAGTCAGCAACCAATATATGTGATGGCAGGGACATCCTGCAATTATAGTGTAGTGAGTTTTACTATGAGTTTTGAATATTAGAGTATAATTTTAAGATTTACATCATATCTGAGACAGAGAAAACTGTGGGTTTTTTTTCCAAGATGGGGTTTTTGGATATAGCCCTGGCTATCCTGGAATTTACTTTGTAGACCAGGCTAGCCTTGGATTCAGTGATCTCCCAAGTGCTGGGATTAAAGGCATGAGCCTCCAATGCCTAGCTTGAGAGAGCATGCTTATTAATGATAAAGAGGATGCTGGGAAATGCCTGCTGAGTTGGGTATCCTCCCCTGCCAAGGAATATGGAGACCAAAGAGAAGAGTATTAGTAGCATATGGAGGCTTATATGTTACTTTCCTGTGTGGGTGTGAGTATGGGTGAAAAATATCACCAAATATTGAGAAAAGCCTAAATTACAAAAGATTATATGTCTTGTTGGCTGGAATTACATAGCTATAAGAACATAGAATTCTGATTTCCTTGTTTCCTTTCCAATGTGAAGCCTTTGTGCAGGGTCTGAAGCATTCCCTTTGTGTACAAAGTCTTCCTTGAAGAGGCAAATAATGCAATTTAAATGGAGTTAAGGACACTAGGTGTTCGATTTCTTTTCAAAAACTCATATTATTTTCATTTCAACAATGCAAATAGAAGTATTTATCCAATATAATTTCTTTCCTTTTTTAAACATTTATTGATTTTGTGGAGGATGGTGCATGCTTTCTGTTGCATGAATGTGGAAGTTAGGGCATGACTTGTGAGAGATGGTTCTCCCCTCCCATGTACGTTCTGGGAACCAAACTCAGGTCAACATGCTTGGCAGCAAGTACAATTACTTTGGAGCCATCTGGCCAGCCAGGAGGAGTTATTTAGATGTCAGAACAGAAATCCAATTCTCCTTTCTTGGAGGATCCTCAATTTTTACTAGACATATTCTCCAATTATTTTTAACAGCTTCTAAACTATAACTATGTAAAATTGTCCCGATTTAATTTTTTTATACATTTATTCATCATGCTCCCTGTCATGATTAATTCTAAAGAGAGCTGCTCACCAACAAAACTGGGGAAAACAGTAAACATAAGCAATTTATTATTTAATTCACTGTAAGTGATTTTTCCAAGAGCACTAAGTGTTGATTAAAACTTTTTAGAGTTGTAGGTATATATTGTTGATTTCTATTTTGTGTGCACCAACAAAAGCATGGACATATGGTGGCATTCTTCTTGTCTAGAGCAATCATGGGGCTTTTTTTTTTAGTTAGCTTTGTAAAATTTAGTTAGACATGTAAATCACAAAAGTGACAAGCACCTAATTTCATTCACAATTTATGATTATTTCCTTTCCAGTTTCTCTTGTAAGGTTTGCTATGATGGATGGGCTCCTTCATACACAGCCTTTTAAAAAATAACTTCGGCTTTTTGGTTTTCGAACATCTTAGTGAGTCTGCAGTGATCCACACTTTTCTTTGAGTTTCACCATGTCAACCAAAGACAACAACAAGAAGAAAGATGCCAGAAAGTTGGACAAAAAAGACAAAGACCTAGTAAACAAATCTGGTGGCAAGGCCAAAAAGAAGTGGTCCAAAGGCAAAGTTCAGGACAAGCTGAACAATCTTGTCCTGTTTGATAAAGCTACATATGACAAATTCTGAAGGGAAGCTCCCAACTATAAGCTAGTTACTCCAGCTGTGGTCTCTGAGAGACTCAAGATTCCAGGTTCCTTGGCCAGGGCAGCCCTTCAGGAGCTACTTAGTAGAGGACTTATCAAGCTGGTTTCAAAGCACAGAGCCCAAGTCATTTACACCAGAAACACAAAGGGTGGAGATGCCCCAGCTGCTAGTGGAGATGCGTGAACAAATTCAATCAGCTGTACATTTGGAAAAATAAAACTATTGAATCACAAAAAAAAACTTTAGAAGATGGTCAAAAATTTCCAGTTGTCACTCCTAAAGCAGAAAAGAAACCTAAACCTTTGAAGAGATAGTATGTCCAGGAGCAGGACTTAAAGACAGGGAAGTGACAGAGACAAGGGGAGGGAACGGGATCCCTAACCTGGTTAGACCACAGCCTTTTACCACCCGAAAGCAAGAACTTGCACATAATCAACATTTGCTGCACAAGCCTATGTAGAGGCTGACAGAGGGTTAAGAGTCCCTTTGTGGGTAGAGATTCTGTGGGATGTACCAATAACCCCAGCTTAAGGAACGACTGCGTGTGGGCTCACTCTTTCCCTCTTTTCCTCAGATAAGTCTGAGAATCTCAACCAAGAGCACTGAATTTAAATTTAAGATGAAAATGTGTGTGTGTGTGTGTGTGTGTGTGTGTTGCCTGCATGTATTTAAGTGACTACTTTAGAATCTGGTGCTTGTAGATCTGGTGTTCATGGAGACAAAAAGAGGGGGTCATCTCCCTTGAAATTGATAGTTACAGGCTTCCATGCGGGTTCTGGGAACTGAACCTACATCCTCTGTAAGAGCAAGCAGTGTTCTTTACCACTCCAGTGAAAGAGCACCTCTCCAGCTCCCCATGCTGATGATAGACTAGTTAAACTCCTCACTATGACTACTGTATTTTAATAGTTTTTTAAATGAGCCTGGCCCTGCATTTGGATATTTCTTATTTCTAAGATGCTTCATTAAGAGGCCCATACTTATTGCACCTAGGTTTGTTTTTCTTCCAATCATCTGCAACTTTAATTTTCCAATTCTTATTTTTAATGTTGGCTCTTAAGCATGTTAACCTCCCTTTAGCCCACCACGCACCAGAGACAGTGGGAAAGAAAGGACACAGGGGGAAGTGGATCTGCTTAGAAAGGTTCTTTGGAGCAACTCTCATCTGTGTTGTACGGAAATCAGCAGTTCAGTTCACAGGTCCACAACGGCAGCTCAGTTCACTTACAAACACTTCACAGATACACCAGCAGTGCAGTTTGGTAAAGTCAGGATAGCAAATGTGAATCAGCAGTGGTGGCACTACCTAGCGAATGGCCAGACCTCAACCTTAGCACGAGTCAGCAGGAGGGACCAGGAGGAACCCCATGAGATGTTCTAGGCTGTGACTCTTTTACAGACGTGATCAGTGAAGATGTGAGACCCACAAGCATTGCACAGCTAGCTTTACAGGCAAGCCTAGCTCAGCCTCTGTCGCTGTCTGTCTTGCTCTATTTATACCCTCCAAACACGACACGTCTTCTACTGGTCTTGCTCAGCCCCTGTCTTGCCTCAGCATGTGTTTCTCTCACCTGACATAGCTCTGCCAATCGGCCCAAATCCACAGAAGTGGCAAGAAACTGCAGCACACCAGACTTTTTTTTGATGCATTTCTCTCTATGGAATCCCTACAAATGCAGCTCAACTATGCAATGTAGGGCAGACCAATACATGTGTGTTGTTAGCAAAGAATTCATCATGTGTCCTTTCACATGCTTGCTTTAGCAGAATATACTCTCTCCTGTGACTGCTTCAGGGAAACATCCCTTCATGTATTTGCCCCAACTGACTTTCCAAAGAACCCTTAAGTGGTTACTTCAATCACCCCACTTTCTCTGACTCCTGTGCTTAAGACTATATTAAAACATCTTCATTAAATTCCAACTCTGGTTAGGTTAGCTGCTCTGAAATTCTTTACAGTACCAAAGCCACAAATTCCATTGTGGCCAGGGTAGAGCTCTCTACAAGTCTTGGAGAATTTCCCTGTCCACTGGGGTAACTGTGGAAATGTGTACTTCCTGTCTCTGCCCCTCTAATGTTGACATGACCAAACAATCCCCCTACCTGTGCCCTAATTTCACTGTGGTTTTCTCAGCTACAATTTATTGGCATTCTCAGTGTGATCAAATTAGTTGGCTTGGTTAATGCAAAGAAAGACTTTGTTTTCTCAATTATGTCATTAGATTATACCATATTTGGTTGAATTATAGAATTGTAATTAGTGTGTTACATTATAATCACAAAAGCTAGCTTAAACAGGCCTAGTAAGTCCAATTAACATATATCTAGCTGAAGAAGGTACAAGTGTGCAGATGGATTGGAGTAGCCATCAGTCCTCAGAGTCCATGTTTTGAGGAAGGAACAACACAGAGTTTTAGTTAAGACAGTCAGTCCTTTAAGAGGGAATCATCTAATAAATATTGTATTTCACTTGAGAGCACACTTAATAGTAACATTGAAGACTTCAAAAATTTCAAAAGCAAAATAAGCTACGACAACAACTTAGAATAACACAAAGATTTCTGGGTAGAGGGACACGATGTCATAATGACATTAGCCTTAATAAAAATGAGTGGGATGAGTGAAGGGGACAAGGATCAGTGAGCAAAATGTTTTATTGCACTAGCCTGAAGCCCAAGGGCTCCGATTCCAGAAGCTACTTAAAAGTCCGGGTGAGGTGATACCCACATCCACCCTAGCACTCCTTTGGTGGAGTAGGAGAACAAGAGAATCACCCAGGAACACCCAGACCAGCCAGCATGGAGTCCTCAACCAGAGACAATCTGACTCTTCATGAAGCAAAATAATTCTGGCTAGGCTGGGTTTTTTTTAAAGTTTTTATTTATTTATTTATTTATTTATTTATTTATTTATTTATTTATTGACAGAATTTCCCCAGATAGCTCAGGTTGGCCTCAAACTTTTAATCATCTCTTTCATCCCTTCTTCAGCCTTCCAAACCCAAGTTGCCCCTACCACATGCCACCTCTCCCTGTCCTATCTGAAACGAAAGCTATTCATTGATCAGACTTTCTGTTTGGACCCAGCCACAAATATTTCACTGCTGTCCCTGTACAGCAGGTGTGGGACTCTCTTAGTAGTGAGGTTCCTTGCATGATTTATTAAATCCATCAATTAAAATACAAATGTCAGATGAGTCTCCAATGCAAAGATGAAAAATTAACAATAAAAGTACTAGAAAAATCTTGGATAGTTTTATAATCTTTAGGTGGAGAAGTTCTTTCATTATATGACATCTCAAACAATTACAGAAGGAAAGTAGAGTTACTACCAATAAAACAACACCCTTCCTGGTGCTGGTGATGTCGAGTGGGTAGTGCATTTGTCCATCAGTCACAGAAGCCTCAGTTCATCCCTGTCACCACATTAACTCATGTGTGCTCATTACCTCAGCACTGGGGACTGAGAGGCAAATCATGTTTTTGATTTTATTATGATGCATTTATATAACATGATTTGCTATGAAGTTAATTAGAAGGAAAACCAATATTTTCTATTCAATGGCATGATAAGATTTTTCTTCTTTTAATAGGCAAAATGCTTATAAAATAACATATAATATTACTTTAGGATAAATTGGATATAATATTACTTCAAAGTACAATCAGTAGCTTCACTGCATCATTTTCAAGGGCTGTGTATGCAGACTGACTTTGTTAACTAAAATTTCAAATTATCCACATCACTTCATGTGATTTATGCACTGTATTATGGTATGTCCTGCTGATGTGGGTTTGGGATTACAGAACGATGTAAACTCTAATTCACACTAATGCAAATGAGACATTTGCACATCACTGTTGCCAGGAGGAATCTGATTTTCAGGGAAGCAAGTTAATTTGTCAAGAAGCAAGTCAAGAGAAATTGTCAAATTCTCTAGATATCTAGGTTGCTATATTGTAGACAATTGTTGGTGTTATGTTTTTAATTGTTGTTGTTGTTGTGAAAGTATAGCTCATGAAACCATAGCTCAGTAACAAATAGCTTGAATAATAGCGCTGGACACAAAAGGCTACGGATTAGAAAATGAGAAGTGGTCAGGAAGCCTTCCCTAGAAGACTCCAGATGAAAGCAGGAAGCAGGAATACACAGAACTCTTCCTAGTGGCAGCAAAGAGAGATGCTGTGAGCCTCAGAACTCCCCATAGTGTATTTGAGGGCCACTTTGGTTTCCCTTTCAGTGGTCCTGATCCCTTCCTGTCATTTCTTGTCAGTTCATAAGGAAGAAAACACTGTTAACTTCGCATAATATTTAGATTAGGCTGCATCAGTCATGTGTTTCTTTGGGGAAAAAATGAGAGATTAGTTTCTTCACTCTAACAACTGAAGGTGTATGTAAAATCCAAGTGATGCTTTCTCTAAAGCCCAACAAAGGCTTTGGGCTCAAATCCTAATCGAATATTGACTGAGTGAAATGCGTAGGCTCACTTCAGAGAACGGCGCGGGGCGGGGGGGCATGAAAGCTCTTTGGACTCATTGTAGAGACAGGATTGTTGAGAAGTGTTGCTGGGGGCGGGAGGACATGCCTCTGACTAATTAAAATGAGTGTCGAGCTTAACCACATCTAATAATGGAAAACAACAGCATTATGCTGGGCCTTTGGAAGCCTGGGTTGGCCCTGGCTCACTTCCTTCTCAGCCCTATGCTGAGGTACATACCCTATGGCCACCGATGACATGAGATAGGACAGTGACGGTGCCAAGAATGTGGGAGAAGAGACAGATGGGTAGGAATAGCATGCTTCCTCCTTAATGTCAGCAAGTGTCCGGAGAGCTTTCTTGGAATCTTTCTACTAACGCCTGGCTCCTTCTACAGTGACAAATGTGGAAGCAAATGTATCCTGTCCCCCAAGTGCCTGGGCATTCCATTGCAGAATGGAATCACAAGGCAGTGGGACACTTCTAGTATGATTGGGCATGCTTATCAATTCTTTCTTTAGGAAGGACCTATCCCTATATTATAAAACTGCCGCTCCTATGTCCTTTTGTGGACCTGGTGTTTGCCCGGCTTTATTGCAGCATTGTTCCCTTCTGGGGTGGGCATAAGCTTGATCATGATTCCCCATATTTTGCTCAGGAGAACATTTGCATCAGAACATTGGTCACTGAATTTACATGAAACTAAAGGGGTAGGCCCCTTGCTTGTCATTAGTCAAGGATCAGCCATAACTCTGAGGAAGTGCCCCAAACTACTGTTTCTAGATACAGGGAATAAGATCATGAAATTTCCTACAAACTTTCCCACAAAACAGAAACAATAAAGCACTAAGCATTATGCTCAAACTTAACCTATGACCTTTCCTTGCCATGTGAATCCACTTGTGTTCCTCCTTTGTCATTTCTCTACACTGTCTGCTTGGGTTGGGAAGGTGGATCAATCATAAAAGTCATAAAGTGTCTGCTGTATAAAAAAAAAAAAAAAGAGGAGCTGAATTTCAATCCCCAGGACCCACCTCAAAACTGCATCTCTAACCCCAGTACTAGGGTCAGAGACAGAGGGATTCTTAAAGCTTATTGGTCAGATGCCTTTTGGAGTTTATAAACTCCAGGCTGACTGAGAAAGCCTGTCACAATGAATCAGGTGGAACGTACTCAAGGAAGATGCCCCATGTTGACCTTTGGCCTTTCTGTATACATGCGCACATATGGATGCACACCTACGAGTACATACATATACTACACACTGAAACCCACGTTAACAAAAGAGGTTGATCTGATTGAAACATCCTGCTGGTCAGAATACTGCCCAGACCAAGGCCCTAAGGCTTCTCTAGTCTTCACAGACTAGCATTGAGGAATATCTATCTGCAGACATCTTTTCCTCTCTAATGCTAGAATTGTTTACAATGTCATCTGTCCTCTCAAGAGTCTTCAGAATTGCTCTATAGGTTTCAGGCCCTGAACAGTTGAAAGTCTCTTTTATCACTTCAAAATGTGCCTCACAAATGGCCTGACCTTTGGATGTTATTAATCAGTTATAGCATTAATCTGGAGCTGGGGAGATGGTTAAGCAGTTAAGAGCTATACCTCTTCCAGAGGACCCAAGTTCGATTCCCAGATGCTACACAGCAGCTCACAGCCATCTATAACTATACTTCCAGAGGATCTGACTCCTTTTTCTGACCTCCTCAAGCACAAGGCATGCATGAAGTACCATACATGCATCCAGACAATAAAACAAAAGCAATGAAACAAACCAAAAACCTAACTAACTAACTAACTACCTAACTAACTAACTACAAAAGACCAAAACCCATATACATAAAATAAAATAAAATCAAAAACCAAAAAAAAAAAAAAACCCCACATAGTACCCTCTTCATAAAATCTTTCAAAAGACTATATATACATGATGGCTAGAGGAACTTTTTAGATCCTGATATAGTACAAAGTCTGGGAATGTAAATAAAGCACATTAATTTAATAGAATACAATTGAAATAAGCCCCCAACTGCATTCTAAAAACATGTCATCTTCATTTTAAAATTTAGTCCTCATAAAATATTTTTATAATTCCAAATCATTGGAGACATTGTTTCCATTTACAAGGTTCCTGTAAAACAAAAACAAAAACAAAATAAAATAAAACGAAACAAAACCTAATCCCTGGGAAACGACTTATTAGCCATTTTATACAGTTAGTTTGAGAAATAGTACATTCCAAGTTTTTTGTTGTTGTTTTTGTTTTTTTTTGTTTTTGTTTTGTTTTGTTTTGGTTTGGTTTTTTTTGAGACAGGGTTTCTTTGTGTAGCCCTGGCTGTCCTGGATCTCAGAAATCCACTTGCCTCTGCCTCCCAAGTGCTGGGATTAAAGGCATGCGCCACCACCGCCTGGCACATTCCAAGTTTTTAAAACGAAAGAGTTACCCTGACATGGAATTTAAGGTACAGTTTATTGTACCTGATACCCAGCGGTGGCCTTCTAAGGCTACAGTGACCAGGGCACTATGAGTCTAGGACCAACAGCTCAGAGGAGGGAGACCAGATTCACCCAGGAGAAACTCTCTGGGTCACGCTTTTGTTCCTTACAAAACAGGTATTTCCATACATGGCCTGCCTACTCAAGGGGTTGTTTTAGTGAATGAGACATGAGCAGATAGGCTACAAATATGGCCATTCCATAAACAAACATGAACACATGCATTGCCTGTTTGTCGAACACTCGTTCTGTGTAGGGACTGTCAGGTACCACCTGAACACACTAAATCACTGATTTCTGCCAAATATATCTATATCTATATATCTATATCTATATCTATATCTATATCTATATCTATATCTATATCTATATCTATATCTATATCTATATCTATAT
>BDUI01000003.1:82605-104498 GCA_002335545.1 Apodemus speciosus | reverse complement strand
TATATCTATATCTATATCTATATATATATATATATAACACAGAAGACTGCGATCTGATGGACCCAATGGTCTAATATTGTTAATAGACACAGAGTGACATTAGAGACTGGAGTTATAGTGCTTGGGCTACAACCCAGCTCTTCTGTCTACTAAAGGTGTGACACGGGTGGGTTTATAAACTACTTTGGTTCCTCATCTCAGTAAGGTTAAGATAACTGATCATTACTTCGTGCAGTTATTACATTACAAAAGGCTTACAAATATACATAGCAAGGACTATACAGACTAAACACTAGAAATCTTCATCATTCCCTTTTGTTCTTTGTAATAACTGAGTGTCCTCATCTACTGAGAGGAGTGATGGTGGTGGTGGTAGAGGTGGCTCCTCAGAAATGGGAGAAGGAATCTGCTCTGAACCTTTCCCTAGCTTTGGGATTTCTAGGACAATCTTCCATGGTCATTGCTTGTAGAAACACCATTGTCATCTCTGCCTTCCTCTTCTCTGACTATTTTCTCAAAGTGCATGTCTCAGGGTCCAAATGATCCCACTCTGTAAGGACATCAGTTAAAATGAATTAGGAGAGACTCATCTTCAAATATGTTATTTTCATTTAAATCTCATTAAGAGGTTCTGAGGTTAGTGCTCTTCTATATGAATTTTGTAGGGGACATAATCACCCTTAACAAAGGCGAAGAACAAAGACCTGGCTGATAAAATGCTTGTGGATAAAATTGCTTGACATACAAACATGTTAATAGGAGTTCAATCCCAGGAACTCACTGTGGAAGGAGAGAATGACCTCCTGAGTATTACCTTCTAACTTCCCCATGTGTGCCACAGCAGCGCGTGTGCGCACACCTAAGACAGACACACACTCACACACTCACACACTCACACACACACACTCACACACACACACTCACACACACAGACACAAAATAATAAAATAAACACACCACATCTTGCCTACACTAGTTTTACTCAATTTCTTGGCAAATCAGTAGCTTATAGAAGGTAAGGGGGCTGCCTAAAATGGGGTGTTTTGTTTACAGGATGCAGTGAGTTCCTTATTTTTAGAAGTGGCTCAAAACAATGTATAACATTGTCTGATGATGTCTAACAAACAAAAATTGAATATGGAAGAGCCCCCAGGAAATGTTCTAAACACAGTATGTTATGACACACTGCCTTATAGACAACAGTTGCTACACTTGTCAGAAAGATCGTCAAAGTAGATGTTCAAGTTACACTTCAAATTTGCTTAAACAACGCCATGCCTACCATCCACACCAAAAGGCTGTTTTTCTACATGGGCAACAGAAGGCATGATTATTTGCAAGAATTTTCACTGTTTTCCTTTTGCTTTCTGAAGTGGCACTGTCAATTGCCTGAGCCACTCTGTGCTTTTGCCAAAACCCCATTGTCTCTTTGAAAGTGTTACACCCCCTGGGTGGGTTTGCAACTTAGCATGTGCTCCTGGAACACCTTTAAAAAGTACCTCCTTTTCATAGGCTGCTGGAAGATGACTCGGTGGGTATGAGTATTTACTTTGTAAACATGAGAACCCTTGTAAAGGCCAGGGGTATTATAGGTGCAAAGGACCTTTGTTAGCATGGTGGGGGGTGGAGACAGACAGATCTCTACCCCACACCTCCAGTAGCCCTCCAATAGGCTTCTGCTTTAGTGGGAGACACTATCTCAAGGCTATAAGGTAGAAATAATGTCCATAATGTCCTTCTACAGCCTCTGAATGTGCATATCTAGGCTTTTGGGTGTAAGTACCCACAAATTTATGTATATACCATACTACAAACGCACGCGCGCACACACACACACACACACACACACACACACACACACACACACAATCATTTTACTCCCTGTTCTCATTTGCTTTCTGTTGCCATGATGAAACAGTCTCCTCAAAAGCAACCATGGGAGGAAAAGGCTAATGTTAGCTTACAGCTCACAACCCATCACCAAGGGAAGACAAGGCAGGAGCCTAGAGGCAGAAACTGAAACAGATGACAGAGCAGTGCTGCTTACTGGCTTGCTCCCTAGCTTAAGCTCAGCTACTGTTCTTGTACAGTCCAGAACCACTTGCCTAAGGATAACACCACCCATAGTGGGCTGCGCTCTCCTCTATCAATTGGCAGTCAAGATAATGTCACACAGGGATGCACAAAGAGAACAACTGAAGGCCCCTCTTCCCATTTGACTCTATTCAATTTCAGGATAATAGTTGGCAGATTAAAATATCTGTGGACTTTATCATTAAAATAAGTTTTAGACCTTTCTTACAGTTAAAAAGAAAATAATAAAACTGAAAAGACTATTTTTTTCCTTTGACCAAAGAGAGGCATCAGAAAAGGCCATATCCAGAAATACTGTAACCCCTTTATAGATATTTCATATCTATAACATTCTTATTGCTATACTAATGTGCAACAGTCCTATAGTTATTGTTTATTCAACTCTAACCAAATCTGAAAGGGACAACTTACTTACACTAAAAGAACAGAGAAAATGCTGAAATCTCCTAAATGTAGAGAAAAGAGGTATATTTACCTATGCAAAACATACAGAATTTACAGATCTCAGAACTCTGGCAACCTTTTAACTGTCCTAGAGTGTTGTTTCCTTTTGTTTTCAGAGATGACAAGTTGGACACATCCCATCACAAAATCCCTATCTAACCCAGACACACTCACCATAGCACTAGATAGCTTTCTGTCTGGCCATTTAAACATACACCATGATGATTCATGGTCAACTGTTACAACAGTAAGAAACAGTGTATTGACCTTAGGGGAATGAATATGCATGAATGCTATCATGACTGCTACTGTGAAAAATTCCCCAACATGGACCCTCATGGACTCGTGAAGCATTTAATATGCTTCTCTCTTACATTATTGGTGATGTTTCTCCATTTTACAAAGCAAGACGGGGTGGGGAATAGACCTGCTAGGATCTGAATGTGAAGGACCCTAGGTTCCCGAGTGGTGATGCTATCTCAGTGGGCTCTGGATCCTTTCAGATGATGTTGGGCTGCAGGAAACCTTACGGGTCATAATCCAGGCCTGGTTCTGGCCATGTCTTTATCCTTGACGGGCCAAGGGGCAGGCAAGCAGTCTCAAGCTCCCACTGCCAAAGCCTCAAGACACCGTGGATTCTACTATGGCTATCCTGTCCCAGTGGACAGCACACAAACTTTAAGTGTACCTTCTCCATCATTCCTCAATCAAGCCGAAGGTATTTATTTAGTCATAGTGTCATGAAAAGTAACTTAGCTCATACAGCTGCCAGCTCACAAAAGTCTACCTGTAAAACTATGTCAACCATGCTCAGAATCTACACTTTACACAAACAGGATGCACTTCTCATTAGTGATGGCAACACTTTGATCCTACAAAGTTAAACCAACATTTGTAAGAGAGCTATTGTATCAAGATGAAGATATCCGGACTTGAAGAAACAAAGTATCCTATTCTATGACAGAGAGCATAAGGTGGAAGAAGGAAGATGACAAGGAGAAGAAACTCTCAGAGTCCGACCATAAGCCACCTCAGTGGCTCAAGGCTCTATCAGAGTCCTCTGTTAAGCATGTAACAAGTCTTCCCATTTATGTGTGTGGTGTTAGTCATGAAAAAAACTATGTGTACAAAAGACTTTTTTTTTTTTTTTTGGTTTTTCGAGACAGGGTTTCTCTGTGTAGTCCTGGCTGTCCTCGAACTCAGAAATCCGCCTGCCTCTGCCTCCCAAGTGCTGGGATTACAGGCATGCGCCACCACACCCGGCTCAAAAGACTTTTTTAAAAGCTGGATAAACTGATTCTTTTTTGAATAAAATTAGTGAAGCATCTGAGCACAAAGGAAGGCAGAGATACACTGCTTGCTTGGTTCCATCTAGTCTGTAGAAGATGCGGCAATGACAACCACCCTATGTCCTAGATCTGCTTATGGTGCTGATGCTAGAAACTAGAAATACATTCCTTAATATGACAGCACTTCACATATATTAGTTCTCACCAGCCTTTCAGATAAAAATAACATGATGTCATATATTTATGTGTATATGTATATATGGACACATGTATATATGTATGTATGTATGTATATATATATATATATATATATATATATATATATGTTTGTGTGTATGTATAAACATTGCCAATACAAGAACCAATGCTTATTTTATACTTACCAAATATCAGATGGCTGTTCTAAGAGCTTCACTATATTATCTTATTTTTCATAATAACCTGAAGATAACAGGACAACTGCTATCCTCTGTTTTACCGATGTCTACATTGAATCTCTGGTAGGATAAACAAATTGCACAAGATCACAGAGACCATAACTGGCTGATACAGGTAGGAAATAATCCCAACCCTCAAAATCTGAACTTTTAGCTGCTGTCCTTATTGTTCGTCAGGATCTAAAGAGTAATGACCAGGCTCTAATCACCGACACTCTCCCTCCTTTGTTATCTGATAGGAACAGAAAATTGATTCTATTATAGGCTTGGATTGACCAATAAAGCTTTACTGAGGTAGTGCTGACCATCAAGCCTCTGATTCTGCAGAAATGATGAATCTCATTCTAACAAGAAAACAAGAACAGTTGCCAGAAACAGGGAACACAGTGTTCCAAATGCCAGATTCTCTCCCAGGAATTCTTCCCAGGGGTTAGGGTCAGACCATCAGTATCTGTTAACATAAAGAAGAAGAGGATTTGACAAGGCCCACAGCACTGCTGCTCTACCATCTACACATATATGGCTTCCTTCCTGGAACAAATATAATTAAGTTAAAAGTGATGCCCATTCTATTCTTTAAGTGATGGCAGGGGAGTCTTCTTATTGCTTTTTACAAATCTATAAAAGTTCTGTCCTAATTTTGCCATGACATTATCCAGAAGAAAAGTTAGAAATTCAAATTTTTGATCGTAAAAAAGCTTGAGCAGAGAACTAACTAAAAAAGTGGGGCGTATGCTTTATAGACAGAATAACTTTGTGGATTGTCTCCAAGTTACAAGTTAAAGCTTACAATCTCCCCTGTAGTCTGTCTTCTTCAAACATCATCTGAAAATGTGGATATCTGGATAAACTGATTCATCTCTAATCATCCTGAATTGTTTGGAAAGTATCTTATTTTATAATGTGGAAGTAAACCAACTCCAGGCTTAAAGGATTTTATGTCTTGGTAATGAGCAACTACATTTTAAAGAACAATAAACTATTGTATCTAAAGGGACATGAAAAATATCTAATGAATGGGTCCCCACCCCTTCCTACAAATGACAGATCATGTTATCTTAGAAATAGAAGACTTGCCTACAATCTGTGACCCCTTAGAGGTAGCATTTAGCTTCAGACACAGGTTTCAAGATATATCTATCAGCCCCTCACCATCTTGAGTTTTAAAAATTCTCTAGACAAAGTCATCTGAACTCCAGGGTCCAGCCATGCCTTCATTTACCTCTGAACTGAGTCTTTCACCCCCCACATCCTGATACAGCCAACCTCTGCTGTGTGGTTTGTTTTGATTAAGTTACTTGAGTTAGGTTTTAGTCACTTAGAACAGTCTACAAGTGTCAATCACACTGCGATTCTTTTCCACATTCTTGCTACCTCAAGGTTTTCTCCTGACTAGAAAATTCTAGTTTGTCTGACTTGAAATTTTTAGTAACCAATCCAGAAAATATATGATAATTCTACAAGACAATCTCAGTGCACTGCTTTACCATGATTTTCCCAGAATAAATCCAGTCTGGGTGCATACGATCATACTACTCCTTCCCTCTTTAGCACTCGTAACCAACATCTTCTCTAGTAATAACTTTCCTAATCTCAACTTATTTGAAATCTGTGTCTGCTATCTTCTAAACCAAATCATAAACTTCCAGTTCCAGACCAAGATGGCACATGTGTCTTTTGGTTTGGCCACCCAGCCTGACTCAGTGCTTACTGCAGTGAGCATCTGCTGATTTGGAGACGATATTTCTATGGTAGAACTCTCCCCATCACTCCTGTTTCAGTTTTGAAGATTCTTGGCCCCAAGTCAATTACTCTCATATTTCAATGTGAAAGCCTGTGGTTCTGCATTTATTTTTTTTTTTTTTTTTTTTTTTTTTGAGAGGAAAGATCTCTGAGTCGTTTGACTTTCATTACTTTCTAGAGTATGATTCTTCAGGAATGAAAGTTTTAATTTCCTTTGTTCTTAAGTCCAGCTGCAGAGAAGCAGAAGGCTATTCCAGATGTGTAATGAGGCAAGAAGGTCCCATTATATTTCTATATTCTGCATCTTCAGAATGTAGTGTATGCCAGGACAATGTGCAATAACTCATCCCTTTTCACTACACCAAACAGACATAGGAACAGGGGCCAAAAGGCAGATTATTCTCCTGATAAAGAAAGACATAATTCTGTTGGAAGGAAATCAGGTAACAGTCACTTATTGTCTTGATGCATTAGAATAGTTTATGTTTTAAGATGCAGATAATGTGCATTAGCAGAGCAAAGATCAACATTTTGAATAGTATGGCAGCCTCGGTGGCTAAAGCTAGGGATGGGGCAACATAAGACTCTAATGAGCATATAGAGTTAACCAAGACACTGGGTTTCGAGTTTCATGAAAACTATAGCTTCTAAAACATGACCAAATCCAGGAAAACAAGTACATGAGAAAGATGGAGTCTGTGTAGCAAACGGTGACCCAATGATAGCCATGATTTCATGGAAATATATAAGCTGGGTCAAAAGGCGAAGAATAGTTTGAATTTAAGATACATTTCATCCAGGCATAAAGTTCTCTTGAATAGTTGTGCTGAAGTTTTGGACAGTTTTGGACACAGTTTTGGACAGTTCTTTTCCACCATCCTGTGAACATACACACAAGAGCACACACATACATTTGGGAAGCACACAAGGATCTACATGAGAAAATCTATGATCCAGGAATTGTGATTAATGGCTGCCTAACTAAAAGTTCTCCTGTCAATCTAAATATTACACATTATTATTTACAGTGCCTGGTTTCACATTCCCCTTTTCAGTGTCTATAAGTAGCTGGTTCACATGAGGTAGCCACCCATCACCATTACTATGTAACTTAGAAACAGATGGTGTAGCTCTGTCGTGCCAACTCTAGGTATTTGCTCCCCCTCCTTCTGGGGAGGAAACAGAAAAAGCAGAGAGCTATTGCAATGTGAGTTGCTGAACTGGTATTGTGAGAGTTTCATTGGGAGAGCTTTTGTTTGGGTTGTAAATGACCCAGTACCACCATGCCCCATTTACACTCAGTAACAAAGACAAAAAATATTTATAAATGATAACACATTTTGTAAAATGTCTGTTATAGCCTTTTCTTTACATTGAAGAGATTGGCTGGATGCCCAAACATTTTTTCTTTCCAATAAAAAAGTGTTAACTATCAGCATTATCCAGTATCATCTTCTTCCTCTCCTCACTGTTCTCCTGAACTAATATATTTTTTCTTTCAGTTTGAACAATGTTAGAAAGAAAGAAAGAAAGAAAGGAAGGAAGGAAGAAAGAAAGGAAGGAAGGAAGGAAGGAAGAGGAAAAACGGTAAGAGAAGGGTGCCCAGCAGATCCACCAGCCATTGGGCCTGGATTTTGCTTCACGTTCTTTATGTCCATGTTGACTATCTGATGGGTGCTCAGGCAAAAAGGAGTGGGCCTCTTTCTTGAGGAAAGTATAAATATCACTTTGTACAGAAGGATGCATGATGTGTTATCAGTGTGTTAGCCTCCTGTTTGTACACTCTAGACTATTTATTGCCAGGGTCTCCTATTCAGAATACAGGATTTGGAATTAGACCACCCCTTGGCTCAATGCCTACTCTTTTGTCTGCCTTCATTATACTTCGGCAAACTAGTAGAAACTCATTGAGTTTCAGTGATCTTGTCAATTATGCCAGGGTTCTTAGAAGAATTCAAAATGATCTTATGGGCTGAGGATGCCAGGGCAAACACTGGAACCACTTGCTTTGCAGATCTAAGACTCTGCATTTTGAGTCCCTGCACCACCAGAACAAAAGTAGATATGATGTAAGGACAGAAAATGTATTCAGACACAAGCTATAGAGCTTACTGGCAATGTACTACTTCAGCTCTTCCTGACTTGTATAATTCTGCTGAGTAATTAACAACATAGGAGAGTTGTTTCTGCATGTGGGAACTGTGTATTCTAGTTCCTGTTTTTTCAGTTAACTTAAACTGTTCAACCAATAAAGCAAGGACTTTGATAAAATGGTCCAAATGGTGTGCCTCTCACGTTGTAGATACCTGAAGCTGGGAAAGTGCTTCATCAGGTGCACTGTACTGAGCACACCCCTTCACTGTCTCATGATTTGTTTGCATAGGCAAACAAATCTCTCTCTCTCTCTCTCTCTCTCTCTCTCTCTCTCTCTCTCTCTCTCTCTCTCTGCCCTCTGCATCTTTCTAACCCTTTCTCTATATTGACTTTCATCTGTCTTTTTTAATACACTTGTTTCCAGTCTGTTCAAAGCTCACTCTCAGGTCACAAGATGCATACAGTGCTCCAGACTGCTATTAGCTTACCAATTTTATTTTTTGGCTTTAAATTTTACCACAATGAGTATGCAAACCTATCCATTACTTTCAGAGTTTCAAAAGTTCGCATTTTGAGAGAAACAATATTATCTCCTCAGAATGCACTAAACAGTAAAAGGCAGAGCAACAAGGAATCTCTATTTTCATGTATATATGAAAATAAAGAATATATATATATATTCCACTGTAGCCACTAGGCTTGGGGTTATTTTGCTGGGATGTATATTTAGCAATAGTTTTTGCAGTGTCTAAAAATAGTTCGACAGAAAGCCAGTGTTATCAGTCTGTGCTGGAGTCTCTCTGGTGTTGAAAGGTCATGTGTAAAAACAGGCTTTCCCCTCAAATAACAGCTTTGGATGGGCTGAGGTACTATATGCAGTCAAATCAGAGGGGGTGGTCTCCTGGCTGTCTTTCTTCATGATAGAACCGGATTCCTACAGGATTTTCTTGTTTCTTTCTTCCCCTGCTGGACCCACTCATCTACAAAAAGCCTTTGACTGACTAATGGAAGGTCTTGTTTCGTTCTGTTTAAAGTCAGTTTTCGTAGCAAAAGTCTGGAACATCTTTGACTAATCTAGTCCTTGATGAGGTTTTGGAGGTGGGATTTACCATACTATAAAGAGAAGTAACACAATTCCAAGCTGAGATTTAAATTAGCTGACTATGTAGAGCCACAATCAACCTTAAATTTCATCAAAATTTGACGATCTCTAATATTTCTGCACTAACACAGTTGGAAAGCGAAAGGCCTCTGTAAGGTGGAATTGCAGGGATTGGGTAGAGGGCGGTGTGTATGGCCCACCTTCCATCTCTCACCCAGGAAACGAGTCTTTTTGACTTAATAAAACTGGCTTCCAGGCAGTAGTAGCTAAAATAAACCAACAGGGCTGGGTGATATGTATACACACATACAAGCAAAACAAACAGAGCAGTCTGTTCCACCTCGAGATAAGGATGCAAGGGAAATATGGAAAGACCCAACACCTTCCTTGTGCAACATAAAATTTAGATTTAAATGGCAGCAACGTTTCTTAAATACTATTTTAAGGAATAGTAATCACAGCCTTGATGGCTTCCAGCTAGAACCTCTCATGGCTCCCGGCTTCAACTGACCTCATGTAAGCTTAAATGCTTCATTTTTCCCAGACTAAACTGAATGCGCTCACTCCCACTGAGCTCCCGACCCTTTCCTGGCTGACCCTCATCATTGACCCTAGCCCCTGGTGACCGCACCTCCCTTTTGTCCTTTCACCGGTTGGCGATAGTAAAGGGGCCCCCCTCCCATCAAAAGAAGCTCAAAGCCAGCATGGCCTTGCCCCTGCCTCAAACACAAAAAGCTTTTTATGACTAGGATTGAGAAGCTGTTTGTAACTGCACTTTTATCAAGCCAGTAACAAGAAGGCTTGGAGAGCCTCGGCGAAGCCAGAAGGTGGCGGCGAAGTCACCTTGGGAGGAGAAAAGGGTCAAAGGGGGAATGGTGGAAGTGCTGACCCAAACCCAGGGACCCACTAGGCGCGCCCCTGCCCTGGGATGAGGAAGGGGAAAAGGATTGAAGGGACGACTGGCAAGAGGAAAGCGCTGCTGGAGGAGGACCCCCTAGGCTATCCTCAGTGGCGATCAGCTGACCAGGCGGTGAGGGGGCGCCCTTGGCTGAGTCACGGGAAACCTCGCCTCCTGGGCTGGCTTTTTTTCTGCGTGCCCCTGCGGCTGCCCGCTGCCCCAAGAGTCCAGCGCGGCTAGAGCTCCACACCCGCGCCCCGACCTGCCGGGAGCCTGCGCCCGCCCAGTGCACGCCCCGGAGGGCGGGCCAGAGAGCAGCGCAGCCGCTGCTACTCTGGAGCACCGGGAGCCCCGCTAGCGACAAGGCCTCTGTGGGCGCTGCCCGCTGCAAGTCACTCCCCGCGCCACTTAGGTCACAGAGCGAGCGGGACTTTCCCGCCTGGCTCCCCCCTCAGGGAAGCCTGTTCGTGCAGCCCTGTGCCGCAGGCCCCTGCTACATCCCAGGGCTATCTCCCGGCTCGCGAGCCAAGCTGGGCCGCGGCGAGACGGGCCCCTAGTCCCAGGGCGCGGTCTCAACCTTCCCCGGCTCCTCCTCGCCAGCTGCGCCGCAGGTTCCCATTGTTCGCCCCGCCCGCCTGCCCGGCGACGTCCGGGCGCCGCTCCCCGGCCTCGCGGCGCGCCTACCTTCTGCTGCCGCCGAGCCATGTCGGTGGGCTGCTTGGCGTTGAAGGGGTAGGCGATGCAGCGCATCACGAACACGTACAGCTGCAGCCTCTTCTTCCTTTCCTCCTCTTCCTTCTGCAGCCTCTCCAACTCTTCCTTCTCCTTCTCGCTCACCACCGACGGGCTGGGGCTGGAGGGCCGGCCGCCGCCGGCGCGGCTGCTGGGCTGCAGCCCCCCGGCCCCGCCGCCGCTGCTCGCGCCGCTACCCCCACCGCCGCCGGCGCCCACCCCGGCCCCGGCGCCACTGCCCCCCATCCCGGCGCTGCCCGCCGAGCCCTCGCTGGTGCGGCTGGGAGACAGGCGCGCTCCGGACGCGGCCGAGCCCAGCACCTCCTTGCCGCTCTCCTCTTCCAGGATCTCATCAGACTCCTCTTCGCTGGACGAAGGGTCCAGCATGGTAGCGACTGGGAGAGGGGGGTCCTCGGAGCCCCCGCCTTGGGGTGCAAAAGGTGGGGGGCGCTGGAGGCAGCCGAGGGTCGGCTGTCCCGGTGGGCGCTTCTTCCTAGGTCAGGGAGAGCGAGCGCTGCTGCTCAGCTTCGGCCGCCGCGACTGCTTCCTCCGCCCGGCGAACGCGAGCTGAGCGCAGACCCAGGAGCGCGAAGGGAGGAGGAGAAGGGAGAGGTGCGTGCGTGCACCCGAGGTGGGCAAGGGCGAGAATCAATTGCGAGCCCCGAGCCCGCAGCCGGATGCCATCTGCAGCCGCTGAAGGAGGCGCCTCCAGAAAAGATGCCGAGTGTTGCAAGCTGTCGATGCAGCCAAGAGCCGGAGAGGCATCTTGCCTATTGGGGAGCGAGCGGCGCTTACGTGTTTATTGGCTTAACTCTCCAGTGTCCGCGCCGGAGAGGGCGACTGCAAGTGCCTAGAGGGGGGAAGTGCGGAGCGCCCCCAAAACCTCAGAGCTCCACTACTTTTGACCCTCATTCCCTCCAGTCTTCCTTGCCCCCTCTCCTATGTAGACCACCTCTCCTTGCCTCGACCTCTCTTCCCCTCCCCGCAACAAAAAGTTTTTTCTCCCCGGGATGGGGAGGGAAAATAAAGAAGCCAATGGTAACTTCTGACCAGCAGAAAGCAGACTTTCTGCATGCGTCCAGAGGTCACACTAAGAGGAATTCAGTGAGATGTTACCTTCAAGGAAAGGTCCATCTTCTAGTTCAGACTTCTCATCTGAGGTGTGGAGACTGGGAGGGGGCAGTGGGGAGGGGAGGCAGTGTGTTTTCCTCACCTATGTCAACCTCTAGTCCAACAACCAATGCCACCACAGAAAAATACAAATGCATCAAACCAGAGTGAATTAATGCATGGATCATGAAGTTCGGCTATTTAAGTAGAAATCAAGCGCCCCTCCCCCGCCCCGTTCCCTACCCCAAGTCAATGAAGCTTTTTTTCAGTCTCTAGAAGTCCGTGTATTTTCTGCTGAACGTTGCCAGGTTTCTGGTTGTTCAGCCTTTCCTCCTTGAAGATCTGAGGGAAGGAATAGGAATTCCACACACCAAATCAGGCACCCCCAAAACTCGGCAGCAGCAATATCTAATTTGCTGTCTCTGTTACACTGGCTTCACCCCGGGGTTGTGGAATTGTAATTTTTAATACAAAGAACAGATGATGTCTTCCTTCTGGACTCCCCACCTTCTTAAACCCAGAGACCGGAAAGCACGAGGGAGCTGGCCAGCGTGCTGAACCTAACCAGAGACCGTAGATACATCAGAAGAACCAACTAAAGGCAGTCATCTTTGGACCAGCCACAGACCTCCTCTTCAGCTTGACCCTCACACGTTCTAATTCCCTTATTAGCTGCGGTTTATAAATGTGTAACATGATTTAAAATTTAAATCACAATTGTTGTTCTGTGTTTTCCAATCTCTAGTAAGTTCTACTATAAGCTTTATGGTAAACCTGATTAAATATGTGAATGAACTCAAAACAAAATATATCTGTAACATCACTCCAAAAATTCCTCTTCATTTTTTAATTAAGTAATATAGGCACTGCTAGTATTTGGTTTTTATCATACATTAAAGATACAACTTTTATGGCCTTTACACATTTTTTTATCCATTTAACATTTTAAAATTAAACAGTGTGAAAACTTTGACAGTTTACTAGTTCTATCAAACTCCTCCGAGGAAATAAAACATGCTAGAATAAAGGTTTACCAGTTTCTCTGGAGTAGAAAACTATGGTAGGCCAGTCAGTGGATCAACAGCTGTTGGTAAGCATTTTTTTTTTAATAAACTGCTCTAAGTGCTTCTGAACATTTAGAAGATTCTCTCAAGAGCATAGTCTCCTTTGGGAGCTAGAGCATAAACATACAAAGAGGCGTGGCATCATTTACTTCAAACATAATGTCAACAAATCTAGGTTTGTAAATGAAAAAAGGTTCTCATGAATAAAGCAAATTGGAATACAGCAAAGTATGTTCTCAAACAAGAGAGTGAAACTTCAAGGAGGGAACATGGTGGGTGGATATTGTAGGTTGAAATGGTGACTCGGAGAGATGTAATGACAGGACGCAGAGGAAGAAAAGTGCAGAGTTTGTAGAGCTCCCCTATGGATGAGTGAAGAGGACAAAAAAAGCTGAATTATAATGCATTTGACCATACAGAAAGACTGTGTTTAGCATTTAAAGAGGCTGGTTAGGGAGAAGGAACTGCTTTGGGGAAGGTGTGCTAAAGGCCAGACAGAGACCACTGATTGATTAAATATGTTCCCTGTAACAGTTTGGATATTTAATTATTATACAATGAAGACAGAGTGATATGAATTCTATATGTATATCTGTTTACACTTTATTAAATGATGTAATGAGATTTTGTTTGGTTTTATTTCTTTGCAGGTTTTGGGGGATTGTTATTTACTTCAAATAGTCCTTAATGTAGAAATGTAATATCGACCTTTTATTAAAGATAGGAATCTACAGTTTAGACAGTGTTGTAGTTAGGGTTTTATTGCTATGAAGAGATATCATGACCAAGACAAATTTTATGAAGGAAAACACCAAATTGGGGCTGACTTACAGGTTCTGAGGTTCAGATCATTATCATCACGGCAGGAAGCATGGCAGTGCCCAGATAGGCAGGCATGGTGGGGGAGGAGCTCAGAGTTCTGTATCTGGTTCCGAAGGCAAACAGAAGAAGACTGGCTCATGGGCAGCTAGGAGGAGGATCTCAAAGCCCATCCCCACAGTGACACACTTCTTCCAACAAGGCCACACCTACTCCAAAAAGTCTGCACCCTGGGCCAAACATAGTCAAACCACCACCTGGATCCCATAGGCTAGTTCAAACACATTGGGTACATACTTAGCTATAGCATAATGCAAAATACATTTAGTTCAACTTCAAAAATCCCATAGTCTGTAGCAGTCTCAACAATGTTAAAAATATAAAGTGCAAAGTCTTTTCTAAGATTCTTCCAATCACTTAACTGTAATCCTCTATAAATCAAGAACAGAAAGAAGATCACGTTTCCATTATCACAGAATATACTTTACTATTCCAAAACTTCATAGTGATGAAATACTGGACCAAAAAAGATGGAAAACCAGCTGAACAAACTCCAAACTCTGCATCTCCATATCTGATATCTCATATCTGATATTTTTATATCTCCAACTCCTTTCATCTTGGTTGACTGCATCAAGCTTCTTTCTCTTAAACTGTTTCCACTCCCTGTTAGCAGCTTTCCTTGGCAGGTATTCCACAGCTCTGATATCTCTAGCATCTTGGGATATACAAGGCAACGTCAACTTTTCACCTTCTTGCTCCAGTGTTTGGGATCCACACATCATCTTCTGGACTCTTCCAAAGGGCTTGGGTCTCTTCTCCAGCTCTGACCTCTGTAGCACTCCAGGCTCTAGTCCACTCCACTCCACTGCTGCTGCTCTTCTTGGTGATCGTCCCATGGTGCTATCAACTCTAATTCCCTGGAGCCTTATGCTGTCACTAGGCTGCACCAATAGCTTCTCATAGGCTCTCTTCATGGTCCCAAGCCTCACCTTCTTTGCATGATGCTCAGTCCTGGGTCATCAACTGCAACGGGGGCTATACTTTTACCAGTGGTCTTCCCTGGCCTCCAACAGTGCCAAGCCTCAGTTGTTCTTCATGACCCCTTCATGCCTTCAAAACCAGTACTATCCTGGTGATTCTTACACATTAGCAAGTCCAGCAGCAGTGTAAGTTATAACCTTTGATCTCTCTGAACACAGCTTGTTTATGCTCACAGAAAACACTTCCCAGAAGATTTCACCTTAGTGATGCTGATTTCTTCTTAATCACTGCTATTTTCTTAGCTCCAGCTAACCAGCATCCACCAGTAGCCACTTCTAGTCTTGACTCTAAAGCCAGAGCCACATGACCAAAGCTACTTGCTAGGGCTAGAACATGGTCCCCTTTGTTCTATAACACCGTTGCCAGCTTTCTGGTTTTGATGATTTCCTTCACTGACTAAGCTTGGCTGTCTTAGAACTTGCTCTGTAGAACAGGCTGACCTTGAACACAGAGATCTGCATGGCTCTGTCTTCTGAATACTGGGATTAAAGGTGTGTACCACCATGCCTTGACCTAAGCTTTTCTTCACTTGGAACTTGTTCTGTACCAGACTGGTCTAGAACTCAGAGATCTTGTTTCTGTCTCCTGGGATTAAAGGCATGTACTGCCATGCCTGGGCATAAGCTTTTCATGGTCACTATGCCTCTAGATACAAATCAAAAGTGTGTGTCTTCCCATGTCAAGATCTGGATCACAGTATGCACCCCATTTTTTGATTATAGTTCATTCCATTTTGAAAGTCCAAATAAAAACAATAACCAGGCAATAATACCTAATATGCTATAATTATTCCTTATTTAACTACAAACACATAAACAAGCTTAGCTAGGTGGGTCAAGCACTGAGGTCAACACTCCCTTGATTTCATTTAATGTCCTTGAATATAGACTTTAGATCCACTGTACTTCCTAGTGTCCCTTCAATACTTGAAACATACGTTTTATATATTTCTTTTCTAAGCTTATTGTGCTCGATCAAAAATGGTCTTCCTGAGAGTAAATTAGAGGACAACATCTATGCTGGATGTTTCTGTGACTCCTTTGTCAATGCAATTAATCTTAGTCTTTTCAGCTTAACCTCATGCAGACTCTTCAGACAAGGGCAAAAAGAAGCAACATTCTTCACCAAAACATCACAAAACAGTCTATAGGCCACATAGTAAAATTCTTCTCATTTGAAACCACTAGAGCCAGTCTGTCACAGTTCAAATCACCCTCAGCCCCAATGTCTCCCACATTCTGACTAGGATGACCCATAAAACTCCACTTAAAACATTCTACTGCCTTCCAAATCCAAAATCCTGAAATCCACATTCTTCCAAACAATAGCATGGTCAGATTTATCATAGCATACTTCAGTCCCTGGTACCAACTTCTGTCTTAGGGCTTTATTGCTATGAAGAGACACCATGACCAAGACAACTTTTATAAAGGGAAAAATTTAATTGGGACTGACTTACAGGTTCAGAGGTGCAGTCCATTATCATCATGACAGGGAAGCATGGCAGTATTCCGGCAGGCATGGCATTCGAGGAGATGAGAGCTCTGTATCTGGATTCCAAAAGCAAACAGAAGACTGGCTCATGGGCAGCTAGGAGGAGGGTCTCAAGGCCCACCCCCACACTTCTTCCATCAAAGCCACGCCTACTCCAAAAAGGCCTAATAGTGCCACACCCTGGGCCAAGCATATTCAAACCACCACAGATAGTATATAACATATTGTTAAGACAAACCTGACAATGTATTCAAATAAATCCTCCAAAATATCAGAGGCTTAAAATATATCTTTCAAAGGCATGTCTTAGATCAGCTAGAGGTTAATTCACTGGTCTTGGAGGTATTATAACCCAAAGAGAACTACAGACAAGATATGCCATCTGGAACACCTTAGGAAGTTGACCTAGAGATCACAGCTTTTCTAAATAAAAATTCTGATGAACAAAAAAGGGAAAAAAACTTAGAACTCAGCCAAAGTTTCTTAAGTTTTGTCTACTTTTTAATATCTCTGTTTATATAATGATATGATTCTACTGCAAATACCAATACACTCATGCAATTACATACTCGAACAAGCCATGTGAGGAGCATGCATTTTTGAATCCTATACTCTTTGGCTTTGTAGGAAACTTGGGTAACAAAGTGATAGAATAACTTTTAGTAAGGAGTGTAGAAAGACATACAAAGAAGGTAGACTTTGTAACATTGAATTTAGTAATCTTATGTCTAACATAAAGTTAGAGGAAATGAAAGTAAGAGAGACACTAAATCAGGAGTTTCTAATATATGCCTTAAAGATCTCTGATCGCTTAAGTGTTAGTCATGATTGAGTAAGAGGTCACACATTGAGAGATATTTAGGTAAAGGCAATCAGCACTTTATGTGGCTAATAAAATATGTTTCAAGTAAAAACTGGTTTTAATTTCCATTTTGACATCTTGAGGTTTGATTATCATAAGGTAGCATTTGGACAACATAATGTTTTTAAAAATATGTTAATTTTGTTTTTAGATGTATATTTTTCATTTAATCAATATTTTCTTTAAAATTTTTAAATTATATGGCTTGCACAGAAGTTCTATAAATGAAGGTTAGTTCACTCAAATCTGGTGGTATGTCTGAGGTCAAGTTAAATGTTCAGGTTCTCAACTCAGGTAATTTTGTCACTTATATCTATTAGTATCCTGAGCAAATAAATGCCCAAAATCCACCTCAATGACATACTTCCAATAAGACCACACCTATATCAACAAGGCCACACCTCCTAATGATACCCCCTAAACATTTGAATGTGTGTGTGTGTGTGTATTCCCTTATTCACGAGACTGTAGAAGTCACAGATCAATACTGATTGTCTTCTTTGACGACTCTCCACCTTACTGCTTTACATAGGATCTTTAATTGAACCTGGATCTTGCCATTTCAGATTGATTTTTAGCCATCAAGCCACTGGTATCCTTAGGTCTCCATGTCTGCAATGCTGGTTTTACAGGTACATGTTGCCACACACAGCTTTTACGTTGGAGCTTGGGATCAAAATCAACACAGACTTTACACAACTGAGTTATCTCCCCAAATTGGAATTTGTTATCTTTCAGTCAGGTACTTAAAGGTATACAAATCTTATTCTTTTATTGTCCTTCATCTTATATACATCCTAAGAGAGATGCACAAAGAAAAAGTGTATATAAACATCATAATGCCATTATGATAAAGCTGAGACAAGGCTCTATGTTCCCCAGTGTAGAACTCTGATAATGTTAGGATAAACTGTATAATCTAGCTCTTGTACCTGAGCAGAATCTCTACCTTCAAATGCTAGAAATGAAATCATCCTCTAATCAGTTGTAATGTATAAAAAAAACTGAAGTAACAATGAGCACAATTAGGCATACCTGCAAAAATGAAATAGAAAGGTTTATTCAAAGACTGCAGGTTTGGAATCCACTTAACCCACTGATACAGAGAAAGAGAGTAGAAGAGTCCCAGAAACACATGGGTAATGAGTTAATTTCATTCTCATCACTATAGTTAAATGCCCACATGAAAGCTACTTTGTTAACACAGAGCATACAGTCCATGCTGATAGGGAAAACATGGTGGCAGGAACAGGGGCCTGACTTGGACACTTGTGGCAGCCTTATTCAGTAAGTAGAGAATGAACAGGAAGCAGAACTGGGATATCCAGACTTAAGCTAATTCTTGTTGTCTCACTTTCTCAAGTGAGGCTTAGCCTCTTACAAATAGCATCACCAACTTTGGACCAGTGTTCAAACATGTGGACCTATGGGAGAAGTTCACGTTCAAACTGTAAGAGGTAGCAAAGCTTTTCAACAGGAGATTCTTCTGCTCACAAACAACTCATCAGGCACCTTCACCTGAGAGACTTGGTTGCTTTCCAGTCCTCTTGAGGAGGAGGTATAACAGTATAGACAAGAGGAAAATATTCATTTTTCCTCACCCATGGTTCTTCATTATACATAATACAAAAAAATACCCAAGAGAAAAGACATTCAGATTTATGCAACATAAATTCATAAGGCACAGGAGCTTTCACAAGTGAAGATCCAAAGAAACAAGAAAAACTATATTTGTGTGTTTAGGTTTGTGGAAGTTCAGACAATCATATAGAAGAATCTTTGAATGAAGGGGTCTGATCTGTTAGCAGTGAGCTAGAAGAAACTTGACAAGCTCTGTTGGCTCACTCTTCTCTGTGTCCCTTTATTGGCGGGTGCAGGGACATTTCATTCCTGTGGACTCATCTCACCTGGAGGTGATGTGATGTACACTAGAAGAAGTGGAGAGAATCCAACTAGATATATAATTTGCTCTAAAGAAATATGGTGAAACTGAGCAGATACCCTCCTGCTTCCATTTTCCTCAAATGATGGGGGAAACTAAAGAAGTCCTTTAGCTTCCTCAATGATGCCATAACACTAATGACCCCTTTCCTCCAAAAGACTCAGACTCTTTACTCCTGATTGTTCTGCAGCTAGAGATCTGAAAGATGCTCTCCCTTTGTCTCACAAGAGCAAACTTCTCACCCTCTCTGTGGTGTTTGTCCAAAATTCTGGCACCATTCTTGGCAATGTCCTTGAAGGGGATGGCAGTCTAAAAGATGGGCTAGATCCCAGCCTAGCCTGCAGTAAACCTATGCAAAGCCAGTAGACACTGGGATGCTGTTTGCAACCATATTTTATTCCAAATGACATGGCCAAGCCCCAGGAATTTGCAAGGGGAAGGGAATGTTGTTTACTAGGAACAAAGGGAAAGCATTTGCTTCTTGCAGAAGAAGATGCTGGGGATTTGCAGCCTAGACTAGATTCTGAAGACAAACACTGTGGCCATAGCACAAGTCTTTCAGGGAGTGAATGTTGGTTTTTTGTTTGTTTGTTTCTTTGTTTTTTTTTTATCCTGTATTTAATACTTGTTCCTTTTTTGATTCACTCTCACATGTTACTCTCCTTTTACATTTTTGGAAGGTATATGAATAAGGAAGAGACTAAACTAAACTGGCACATAGGATGACAAACACATAGGATGAACAGGACTCTACGCAGGACCCTTAGAGTAGAACTTAAGAGTTTCTATTCCTGCGATAAACACCATGACCAAAAGTAACATTGAGATGCAAGGATTTATTTCAGCTTACAACTCTCAGGTCATACTCCATTACTGAGGTGATAAGGGCAGGAACTTAGAGGAAGAAACTGAAGCAGAAATTGTGAAAATACATTGCTTATAGTCTTGCGTCCCATAGTTTGCTCAGGATAATTTCTTACACCATCTTGGACAATCTGCCTTGGAGTCCCACTACACAGGATGGGCTGTACTCTTGAGTCTTCCCATATCAATCATTAACCAGGAAAATGCTAAAAAATCTTGCCTATTGGCCAATCTGATGGTAATATTTTCTTAGTGGAAATTCTTCTTCCTAGATAACTAGCTTATGTTAAACTGACAACAACCCAACCAGAAAAGGGTATATTTGAGCAGGCATGTCAACTCTCACAGAGATTTTCCACCTTTTTCTCACAGGATTCATTTGATGGCATAAGAACTTACACGCAGACTTTGTTTGACTGTTGATGATCAATCAGCATTTCAGTGATTTCATCATAGCAAAAGCAATACGTGTCAGATGATATTCTGTGCTCAAAGTCAACTCACAGTGAGACATGTAAAAAGTTAGACTAACGTCATAAGACTTCATCCCCATTTGCAAAGCTATTTATACTGTCCAACAACAAAAAGAAGGTATGAATCACTAAGTCATTTGTATGGCCAGGATTTTAAGCAGTACAATTTTCATATAATGACCAGTATGGTTTAGTTACTGGAATGGGAGAAAAACAACCACGTGTGTCATTATACTCTCAGACAATTAGTTAAGTAACCAACTAAAATAGAGTAATCATTTTTCCCATCCATATATATGCATGACTTCTGGTGGTGTCACAGGTTGCATAGGAAGGATTTCATCACAAAAGAACTTCATCCCTGGGTTCTAATATATATTCAGGGTTGTTTAGGACAAATGATTCTCTGTGTCTTGAGGACATTTTTATAAGATAGGTGATAAAAATGATGAATGTTCAAACTGTGCCCAAGTTGATAAAATGTGTGTGAATTTAAAATTGCCTTCCCATGGCTAGAAAGACAGCTTTGAGGTTAAGAACACTTAATGCTCTACTTAGGAAAGTTCAGTTCCCAAAACTACAGGCATCTCACAAATACCTGTAACTCCAACTCCAACGGATCCAGTGCCTTCTTCTGGGCTACCTGGGCACCTACACACATGTACGTACACACATGCATATACACACACAAATTGATGATAAATTTAATTTTCCATGTGAAAAACTAGTTATGAAATTAAAGAAAAATTGGATTTTATAAATAATTTAGACTTTCCTTTAAATTTGCTCAGGAAGCCTGGTATCTTAGTGATAAAGGCAAAGTTCTGACATCTTTATAGTTGTCCTTACATTCTATAATTACCAATATATCCCAATGTTAAATACTTAGTTGGTTTTCATAGTTATCTGTCATTGCTTTGTTTGTATATTTACTTAACTACTTTTAAAAACTTAATGTGTATGGGTGTTTTGACTCCATGTGTCTGTGTACTGCCAATGAGCAGCCTCAGCTTGGTGAGTGTTCTGGAGAAGGGGTGTTTGGGAGTGGCAGAAGAAACAACTTGAAGTCAAATTGTGGGCACAAGCTGACAGCCTGTGTTCTGCATGAGACAGCTTTCTCTGGAGATCTCCATCCAGAGAGCACATTTCTCTCAGACTAAAGCCCAGTCTTTCATTTACATATCAATTCAGTCATTTATTCCAGGCTCCTCTTTGATTATCCCCAAAATCAGCATTCCAGATCCCATACCCAAGATTCTTAGAAAAAGACAGCAAGTACATTTTTCTTTCTTTTTCTCATCCTTCTTTCCTTCCTTCCTTCCTTCCTTCCTTCCTTCCTTCCTTCCTTCCTTCCTTCCTTCCCTCCCTCCCTCCTCTCTCTCTCTCTC
>BDUI01000003.1:19450-63957 GCA_002335545.1 Apodemus speciosus | reverse complement strand
AATACACATGGCATGCACTCACTGATAAGTGGATATTAGCCTAGAATCTTGGAACACCATAGATACATTCCACATATCAAATGCTGTCCGAGAAGAAAGAAAAAGTGGGCCCATGTTCTGGAAAGGCCCAATGCAGCAGTGCAGGGGAATACCAGAATAGGGAATTGGGAAGGTGTGAATCAGGGAACACGGGGAGGGAAAAATACATATGGGACATTTGGGGGGGTGGGGAAACCAGGAAAAGGGAAATGAAATGTAAATAAAGAATATATCCGTTAAAAATTTTGAAATTAAAATAAAAGAAATTACCATGGACAAATATCCAGTTTTCTGCTCCTTGCAAGCCTGTGGTTTATTATGTATCTGGTAATGATATCATACTTAGTATCTTATTAGTCATGGTTCTCTAGAGTCACAGAATTTATAGGTAGTTCTGTATATAATAAGGGAATTTGTTGATGACTTACAAGACTGTAAGTCTTCAACTTCCCCAAAATAGTCAGCAGCAATTGCAAATGGAAGTCCAAGGATCTAGTATTTGCTCAGTTCCATAAGGCAAGCAGGTAAAGAAGAGTGAGTCTTCCATCTTCCAATGTCCTTATGTAGGTCTCCAGCAGAAGTCGTGGCCCAGATTAAAGGTATGTGCCACCATGCCTGGATCTGGGACTTGCTTTGTTCCAGATGACCTTGAGCTCAGAGCTTTCCCTGTCTTAATCTTCTGGGGTTCATAGCCACTATGCTTTAAGATCTCCATACCAAGATCTAGGTCAGATATTTGTATCTCCCGGCCTCCATATTAGGATCACAGGTGAGCCTTCCAAAATTCTGGATTGTAGTTTATTCCAGATATAGTCAAATTGACAACTAGGAATAGCCACTACAGTATCATTGTCAGAATCTACTATTCTCTTCATTATTTCTGAATTACAGTTATGAAATCTTGAAGTGTATTTTTCATTTCTACTCTTCCTCACAAGGGAGATTATCTTCAGAGATCAGAGATCCAATTTGGCCACAAAATGACTGCCATCCCTTGTCCCAAAAATACATGTTATCATCTTTAAGAAAATAAAAGTCACAGTAAACTACCATCTTGGGTAGAAGAAAAGACAACAGAAACTCCAAAGTTAGTAAGAAAGCATTAACCATAGATTTCACCAAAGCTGCTGAGCTGAGCTTATGGAGGTCCTCAGAGCTTTTGGAATTTTTAAGGAGGAAGTCTCCCCAGCAACCACAAGGAAAGAACTCTAATGGAATAGGAAGAAGGATGCTGATGCCCAAGGACAACTGCTTTGTTACTTTCTTTTTCATTTCCCTTCTCCTTGACATTTGAACAGCTCTCCCTCACTGGGGCATTCTGGAGATCAGGAAAAGTCAGGTAGTAGGCTATACTCTGTTACCTGCCTACAAGCAACTCAAACATTATCCTCTATCACCACTTGCCTGGGCTTTGCAAAATTTAGTGTGCATAAAGAATGTCTGGGAAGACAGGGCTCCATACCCAAATAGCTCAGGGAGAGAGCTAGCATCCCAGGAGTGCAGACAAGCCTGTGATCACAGGTAAAAGCACCACTGCTGCCTAGAGGGACCCTCCTGGAGCCCTCAGGACACAGAAATCTAGGAGCAGCCTGAGACAGGAGCCTTCCTGTTTCCATCTGTGCCTGGAGCTGATCCTCTGCCACAGTGCTCCACACAAAATACCACTAGAAGAAAGCTGGTCTCCCAGAAGAACTGACACACCTGAGAGCACTTCTGCTCAAATTCCTGGCCCCAGAGGGACCCTTCCAAAGCCATCAGGACAGAGGAACCAAGGAAGAGCTGGAAGATCCTGGAAGAAACCAGGGTCCTTCTGGTTTCTATCTACATCCCAAAGATGACCCTGTACCACAGCTCCTCATAGCCAAATTCCTCCAAGAGATAACTGGTCTCCCAAGAGTACTGACACAGAGGCTTGCAGGAGGGACAAGTCACGGTCAGAGACAGCAAGACCAGTAGACAACCAGAGGGCAAAAGGCAAGGGTAAGAACATAAGGAACAGAAACCAGGGCTACTTGGCATCATCAGAACCCAGTTCTCCCACCACAGTGGGCTCCAGATACCCCAACACATTAAAAGAGCAAGACTCTGATTTAAAATCACATTTCACGATCATGATAGAAGGTTTTAAGAAGGACATAAGTAAGACCATTAAAGAAATACAGGAGAACACAGGTAAACAGGTAGAAGGCCTTAAAGAGGAAACACAAAAATCCCTTAAAGAATTAAAGGAAAATACAACCAAACAGGTGAATGAACTGAACAAAACAATTCAGGATCTAAAAATGGAAATAGAAACAATAAAGAAATCACAAAGGAAGACAACCCTGGGATAGAAAAGCTAGGTAAGAGATCAGGAATCATAGATGTAAGCATCACCAACAGAATTCAAGAGAGGATCTCAGGTGCAGAAGACATCAAGGAAAAAATTGACACAAAAGCCAAAGAAAATGCGAAATTCAAAAAGCTCCTAACTCAAAACATCCAGGAAATCCAGGACACAACGAGAAGAGAAAACCTAAGGATAATAGGTATAGAAGAGAGTGAAGATTCCCAACTTAAAGGGTGAGTAAATATCTTCAACAAAATTATAGAAGAAAACTTCCCTAACCTAAACAAAGAGATGCACATAAACATACTAGAAGCCTACAGAACTCCATATAGATTGGACCAGAAAAGAAATTACTCTTGTCACATAATAATCAAAACACCAAATGCACAAAACAAAGAAGTATTAAAAAAAAACGGAGTAAGGGTAAAAAGTCAAGTAATATATAAAGGCAAACCTATCAGAATTATACCAGACTATTAAAGCTAGAAAATCCTGGGCAGATCTCATACAGACATTCAGAGGATACAAATGTCAGCCCAGGCTTCTAAACCCAGCAAAACTCTCAATTACCATAGATGAAGAAAGCACAATAATTGTGGGAGACTTCAACACCCAACTCTCATCAATGAACAGATCAGAGAAACACAACAGAGACACTTTGAAACTTAACAGAAGTTATGGATCATATGGATTTAACAGATATCTATAGAACATTTAATCCTAAAACAAAAGAATATACCTTCTTCTAAACGCTTCATGGTACTTTCTCCAAAACTGACCATATAACTGGTCACAAAGCAGACCTCAACAGATATAAGATGATTGAAATAATCCCATGCCTCCTATCAGATCACTATGGAGTAAGGCTGGTCTTTAATAGCAACAAAAACAACAGAGAGCCCACATACACATGGAAGTCGAACAATGCTCTACTCAATGATAACTTGGTCAAGGAAGAAATAAGGAAAGAGATCAATAACTTTTTAGAATTTAATGAAAATGAAGGTACAGCATACCCAAACTTATGGGAGATAAGTGCTAAGAGGAAAACTCAGAGCTCTGAGTACCTCCAAAAAGAAACCAGAAAGAACATATACTAGCAGATTGGCAGCACACCTGAAAGCTCTAGAACAAAAAGAAGCAAATACACTGAAGAGGAGTAGACAGCAGGAAATAATCAACCTCATGCCTGAAATCAAACAAGTAGAAACAAAAAGAACTATACAAAGAATCAACAAAACCAGGAGCTGGTTCTTTGAGAAAATCATCAAGATACATAACCTCTTAGCCAGTCTAACCAGATAATATCCAAATTAACAAAATCAGAAATGAAAAGGGAATTATAACAACACAAGATGAGGAAATCCAAAAAATTATCAGATACTACTACAAAGACTATAATCAACACAAATGGAAAATCTAGATGAAATGGATAATTTTCTAGGCAGATACCAAATACTAAAGTTAAATCATGATCAAATAAACCATGTAAATAGTCCCATAATCCCTAAAGTAATAGAAGCAGTCATTAAAAGATTTCAAACCAAAAAAACCCAGGACCAGATGGGTTTAGTCTATCAGACTTCTAAGAAGACCTAATACCAATACTCTTCAAACTGTTCCACAAAATAGAAACAGAAGGAACACTACCCAACTCGTTCTATGATGCCACAGTTACACTGATACCAAAACCACACAAAATGCCAACAAAGAAAGAGAAATTCAGACCAATTTCCCTCATGAATATCATTGTAAAAATACTCAATAAACTTCTTGCAAAGCAAATCCAAGAACACATCAAAATGACCATTCACAATGATCAAGTTGGCTTCATCCCAGGGATGCAGGGATGGTTCAATATTTGGAACCATCAATGCAATCCACTACATAAACAAGCTCAAAGAACAAAACCACAACATCATTTCATTAGAGGCTGAGATTGTTTTTGACAAAATTCAACACCCTTGATGATAAAACTCTTGAAAAGATCAGGAATTCAAGGCCCATACCTAAACCATAAAAGTGATATATAGCAAACCAGTAGCCAACATCAAACTAAATGGAGAGAAACATGAAGCAATTTGACTAAAATCAGGGGCTAGACAAGGCTGCCCTCTCCCTCCTTATCTATTCAATATAGTACTTGAATTTCTAGCTAGATTAATTAAACAACAAAAGAAGACCAAAGGTATACAAATTGGAAAGGAAGCAGTCAAAATATCACTATTTGCTGATGATTTGATAATATACATAAGTGACCCCCCAAATTTCACTAGATTACTCCTACTCCTGATAAACAACTTCAGCAATGTTGCCCAATATACAATTAACTCAAACAAATCACTAGTTTCCCTATACGCAAAGGATAAACAGGCTGAGAAAGAAATTATGGAAATGACACTCTTTACAATAGCTACAAACACTATAATGTATCTTAGTGTAACTCTAACCAAACAAGTGAAAGATCTGTATTATAAGAACTTTAAGTCTCTGAAAAAAGAAATAGAAGAAGATCTCAGAAGTTGGAAAGATCTCCCATGCTTGTGGATTGGCAGGATTAATATAGTAAAAATGGCCATCTTGCCGAATGCAATCTACAGATTCAATGTAATCCCCATCAAAACTCCAATCAAGTCTTCATAGACTTAGCAATAACAATTCTCAAATTCATTTGGTATAACAAATAGCCCAGGATAATGAAAACTATTCTCAACAATAAAAGAATTTTTGGGGGAATCCACATGCCTGAACTCAAGCTGTACTACAGAGTAATATTCACAAAAACTGCATGGTACTGGTACAGTGACAGGCAGGTAGATCAATGGAATAGAATTGAAGACACAGAAATGAACCCACACACCTATGGTCACTTGATCTTAAACAAAGGAGCTAAAACCATCCACTGGAAAAAAGATAGCCTTTCCAACAAATGGCGCTTGTTCAACTGGTGGTCAACATGTAGAAAGCAAATTGATCCATTCTTATCTCCCTGTACAAAGCTCAAGTCCAAGTGGATCATGGACCTCCACATAGTTGCATATACACTGAATCAAATAGAGGAGAAAGTGGGGAAAAGTGTCGAACACATAGGTACAGGGGAAAATTTCCTGAACAGAACACTTATGCTCTAAGATCAAGAGTTGACAAATCTCATAAAATAGCAAAGGTTCTGTAATGCAAAGGACATTGTCAATAGGACAAATAGGCAACCAAAAGACTGAGAAAAGATCTTTATCAATCCTACATCAGAAAAAGGGTTAATATCCAATATATACAAAGAACTCAAGATTTTAGACTCCAGAGAACCAATAATACTATGAAAAAATGGGGAATATAGCCAAACAGAATTCTCAACTGAGGAAACTTGAAGGGCTGAGAAACACCTAAAGAAATATTCAACATCCTTAGTCTTCAGGGAAATGCAAATCAAAACAACCCTGAGCTTCCACCTCACACCCAGTCAGAATGACTAAGATGAAAACTCAGGTGACAGAGGATGCCAAGAAAGAGGAACACTCCTCCATTGCTGGTGGGATTGCAAGCTGGTAAAACCACTCTGGAAATCAGTTTGGAGATTCCTCGGAAAATTGAATAGAGCATCACCTGAGGACTCAGCTATACCACTCCTGGGCATATACCCAGAAGATGCTCTAACATGTAATAAGGACACATGCTCCACTATTTTCATAGCAGCCTTATTTATAATAGCTAGAAGCTGGAAACTACCCAGATGTTCCTTAACAGAGGAATGGATACAGAAATTGTGGTACATTTACACAATGGAATGCTTCTCAGCTATTAAATCAACAACTTCACGAAATTTGCAGGCAAATGGATGGAACTTGAGACTATCATCCTGAGTGAGGTGACTTGGTCACGAAGGAACAAATGCGGGTCTGAATTCTGATAATTGTATGTAATAAGTCTGCAGAAGTCTTTGAGAATGTTTTTAATTGGATGCCTTGAGGAGAATTAATGCACACACCCAAAGTCTTTACTTGAAGAAGCATTCCTTAGGGAAATGTTGGAGAAAGTGCCTAGTCCTGGAAGTGTTGGATTGTATCAGGACAAAATTCTTCTCTTCATACGTAGAAAAAATAAATAATTCTTTGTAAATATGACAAAGATGACAAATTAAGTTTTAAAAATGGAAGCATCATTATTAGAAAATCAAAAGAGAAAAACACCCTGGCTCTGTAAAAGGACTGTGCACACAGACCAGCCCACGTTCAATTCTGAAGGCTTTGTTTCTGTGCAGATCGGCTTCCTTCACTCTCCTTGCTCAACTGGGGATAATTGAAGAAGCTCCTCCTCCTCCTGGGAGTAAGCATCTCTGCCCTCCTCCAAGCTGTCATTTGCAGCTTCTTACTCTTGAGTTCCAGGTTTCTGTTGGGTGGAAATAGAATGTGAGCATCCAACTCATCTTTCTTGACAAGATGGTGATCTGGGAACCTCAGTGGACTTCACCACTTCCCCAATCAGGAGAGGAAGAGCTGCCCACAAAGGATGTTAAGCCAATGTTAAGTAAAAGTGGGAGGGTTGACCCTCCCACTCAGGAAAGAAGCCTCTGTGCACAGTGTCTAGGCCAATGACCACACAGTACATCAAAGAGTCCCTCTTTCTGTTTTAATCCAGAGAGAAATGAGTCAGAGACCAGAAAAACATTCTTGTTCAATGGACGGTATATTTTCAGAGGAAAGAGCTATTTTTAAAAATTACTTTTATTAGTCTATTGATTCTAAATGCCCAAAATGGGTCAGCTCTTCTCCTACATAGCTGAAGTATTTGTGAGAAGTTGTTAAATAAATTCAGCCACTAATTCGATGCTTAGAGTCCTGACCCACTCTTATCCTCCACTGTGAATACAAGATAATTCTGTTCTTCGTCTATTTTTCATTCACAGAGCATCTCTGACCTCTCCATCCCAGGTTAGGCTGCCACAAGCCCCAGAGGGATTCTCAGACTCCATGTGTGGTTATTTTAAGATTTTAAATTACATAAGCAAGCCTCGTTTTTAGAATCCTTTCCTAGGGTCAGCCCCACACAGGGCATCCTTAAAATTGCTGCCTCGAGCCTGTGAGCAGCTTTTGCCATTTGGTCTTTTCCGATTAGGGCTGCAGAGGCTGCTGCCATGGGAACCAGAGCAGGTCACCTGGCAGCTGCACTTCTCAGAGTCGCTGGGCACAGCCCTCATGGCACCAAGGAAGTAGCAGAAGAAGTAGCTGGCTTCGGATATGAGGAGCAGAACTCTAACTCAAATTGGCTAAAGCAATTAAGGTAGTTTTCAAGTTCATAGAATTCAAATTCAGAAACAGAGGTGGGGCAACTTTGGGTCTTGCTCTGTCTGTGCTGGCTTCACCTTTGGTCACATCTCCTTCGTTTGACCTCACCTGACAGCTCCATATGGTAGTTTTTCTCTTTAAGGTCTTTAGAAAGACACCTAAGTTTTAATCTAAACTTCATTGCAATTAATTGAGTCAAATGCCACTTTGACAGCCTGGCTAAGGATGTGCCATGGTCTAATTAGGTGAGAAAAATTACATGCCACGCCTTTCCTAGAGTCAGCATTACCCACTTAAGTGCACGAATTAGAACGGAGAAGAAATGCTTCCCCCAAAGTTATTGGTTTCATCTCTTGTCTTAATCTATTTTCTGTTGCTATATTAGAATATCTGAGACTGGGTAACATAAGTAAAAGAAGACTATTTAGCTCACATTTCATTTCTGGAAGCTCAAGGTCAAGCAACCTCACATATAAGAAACTTTATTGTGTCAAATCATGGCAGCCAGCAGCCAAAGAATAAGGGTAATGTTGCTTTATAAAGTCTGCTCTAGGGGCTAGAGATATGGTTCAGTGGCCAAAGGGCTTGCTGAGCAAACATGTGAACACCAGTGTGAGTCCCCAGCACCCATGTACAAGCAAGGCACTGTAGAACATACATGTCACTTCAGTGCAGGGAGAAGAGAGGAGATAGGCAGGTGCTGGAGCTTTGCTGGCCTCCCAGTCTAGTTGAAGTGGTGGGCTACATGTTCAATGACAGACCCTGTCACAAAAAATTAACAAGGGCAGAATGTGATAAAGAAAGACACCCAATGTTAACTAACATCTGGCCTCCATGTTTACATGGGCAAGCATGTGTACAGAAACACTATCGCTACCACCAACACCTGCTCTAGTGAAAACTGGTTTAGTCATGTGGGAATAAAGAACTCACTTCTGGAGAGCTGACTTCTGCATGCTAACATTAATATGCGCATAAGGCTCTGTCTGCTCTTGCTGTCCTGCATCCCTGCACTGGGAAATCAAGGTCCAAATGAGGGAATTTTTGATGAACATTCCTATCTCACAGCATCTTCTGAAGAAGGATCAATGGATGCTATGGGAAAACCTATTACTTAGTATTTGACTAAATAAATCATATAAGGAGTATTCCTACCTTGCTGGACTTCTGGATTGTAGAGTGTCCATGTCTTCACATCCTCAGATACCAGGCTGTATCTGAAATATGACTAGGAAAGACGTCTAGCAAAGGAAGTCATGTACTGACATCACCTGAGGCAATGCCGAGGGTACATTAGGACTAGACTACAGTTAGAGTTTGGTCCAGTCTACTATTGTAAATCACGGAATCTCACTCTGCAACAGAAAAGTCGTGGCTACACATGGAACACCTGCTGTGTGTCAGCTGCTGCCACATGCTTCTTCCTCTGCCCATTGCTTCTCCTGTACACTGTAGATTCTAGTGATAAGGGCAGTAGAACAACTAAAGATGAGGGAGTGATTGAAAATTCTTCTTAAGGGAAGGGACTCCATGAAGAGCCTGTCAGCATCCTATGGATTAACAAGGCTCAGCGCCTAGCCAACAGAGAACCCATCAGTGTTGACTTGCTTGCATGACTCTCATCGGTTTTGTTTTACTCTGTCCAGGGAACTATGTAATGTACGTTCCCAACACTAGCGTACTTCACTCTTGCAAACACCCAAGGAAGTTGTTACAGTTTTTAACCCCTTGGTTGAAGATGAGGAAACTGAGCAACAAAAAGTAATGTGGAAGGAAAACAAAAGATGCTGGTTCAGGTGAGGGGGACCCAGAGCTCTTCCTATTCATTCCTAGTAACACAAGCACAGAAGTGTGGCCTGGCCCTTTGCCTAGTAGCTGCCATGTGGGGCAGGAGGGTGGTCTAGTCTGTGCTGTCTAATACGTCACTGACTACATGTCATCTTTTGGTTTACATTCATACAAATTAGTTCATTCCTCATATCGGCCCTGTTGCAAGTTCTTAGTAGCTATGTGCAACTTGTGTGAGAGAACATAGAAAACTGCGTGGCAGGGCAGTGTTTGTTGAATTTTAAGTGTTACTTCCATTCTTGACATGGGGCATGGGAATTATTTTCAATAAGGCATCCCCAGTCAAACGCACGTGGCCAGCATGCTGACAGTCGTTCTGTCCACGCACACATTCCACTCCATCACAGAGTACCCTGTACCCTTCCTTGTCCTTTTCCTTTTACACACTGCACAGTCACACTGGGCAGAAGTCAGCAACTCAGCTGAACTTTTTAAAGAAATCTGGCTGTGGGTTTGGACTGCATACAAATTTTGAGCGCACTGACTCACAGCCACCATCTGGTACAAAGAACAGTCTGGTCTTTAGAGACAGAAAGACAAGGGACCTGACACTTCAGTCCCTATATAATCATGAGATTCTCAAGTTTCTGGTCCTCATCTGAGAAATGGGTGTCAAGTCATCAACTTTATCCCAGCACAGATGCTTCTGGGATGTTTCCTGATGACTGAGAACCGACAGCTGCTGAACCATCATTCTTACAATTAGGAGGTATATGCCTCATGACTTCCCTTTGTTTGGGAAGGAAGGGAACCCTCACTTTGAGCATCCGCAGGGTAAAATGCTGAGCCAACTCGTAGCAGACTGCACTCCCGTCACCAAATGATAATCTGGAACACTCTGAAGTGCAATTTGTAGGTTCATGGTACCATTCCTCAAATTTCTCTTAGCTCCGCCTACATCTTCATGGTGATGTGGGCCATTTTATCATTGTTTGATGTTTTATTCACTTGCAGCATTTTAGTCACTCTAAGTGTGATCACAGACCATATCCTTAGTCCTTCAAATCATGGTGTGGTGCAGAACAGATTCACTGGAAGCCTTGCATGTGGAGAAGAGATTACAAACAGGAAAGGGAATTGGAAAGTAACTAACACATTTCACAGCATCATACAAAATACATCTTTGGGGATGCCTCCTAGTCTTTGATCTATTATCATCACGAACAAGTCTTCCAATTTCTCTCATATGGAAATTATCTGTACCATTATCTTCTTACACAAACAGAGCTATTACTTACACCATAGCTAGTCTAAAATGAGTCTGCTAGAATCCAGCCAAATATGAGCTGACCTCCATTCTTACACTAGGAAGACTGACATATACAGGTAAAACAATGGGCCACCTATCTGGTTGTCAGTGTCATACTCATAAGAGTGTATCACCTCATGATGGATACATATGTACTGTAGTTCTTATAGTTACCCTGCTGCACTCACACAGAGATAAAATGGCATCATTTGTCAATACACGTCAGTGTGTCCTCATTGGAAGTGACTGTACTACCTGGTCTTGTGGACAATGGGTTTCAGAAAGTGAGATGATATAGCAGTTCACAAAGGTTAGAACTGAATCTTTGTTTAGATTGCCTCAGGAGAGTGAAGGGAATTTCTCAGTTGGCACTTAGCCCTATATACTTCTCTTAGATTTTTTTTAATCTGTCCTAATATGGAGAGCAATATGGAGTTATCGTATTACTCTTGCTGTGTGCTGGAAGGTTCCTGAGTGTTTGTTGTCTGTGGGGCAAGTGGACCATGCCACCAGACAGAAGAACTGGCAAGGTTAAAACAGGTTCAAAACCCCCAGTGAATCTCATAATTGAGAACAGCAGGTGGTAGAACCATTTCCCAGCCAGGCTTTACCTGCCCTGGAACATATAACCACTGACAGGACCATGACAACTGGTCACATAGCATAAAAACCTAGAGTTCTCCATGCTAATGAAGTATCTAGATATGCCCTGAGTCTTTAGTCAATGAGCTTCCCTTCCTGGGCATCCTTTGCTGGTTCACCCTGAGTAAGATGTATGCATTCACATCTGCCATAAGTAAATCAGTTTGGACAAGCAAGGACTGTTTCCTTCATCAAGGACCATAGCAGGGGGGCAGTGGAGGTGTTTCATTATAAAGAGCTGAGTCTAAATCCCACTGACTCTTCCAGCCCATCCATACTTACTCGGAACTAGACTGGATTCCACCCCGTCCAGGGTTCAGCCATCCTGATCCTGCTTGGTGCGAGGAGGAAGCATCTGGGTACACAGGAGATTGAGAACCACAACATCTGTCTCAGTTGCTGCTGTTTCTTGGATTCCCCTATCTTGGACTGAATTCTGCCTTCAATCTTTAGTTTGGCTCTAGGTCCTCCAGGCATGCCCCTTCATTCACGACCATAAAGTAAAAGGGTCAAGAGATAGCTGGGGAGATGGCATATGTGGGGAGATGAGCCGTAAGCATGACAACCTAAGTTGGGATTCTAAGCATGTTGGTGCATGTTTGTAATCCCAGAGCAGGATAAGCAGAGACTGGCTTTCTAGATAGTTGGCCTAGCCATTCAGTAAGCATCAGTCCAATAAGAGACCTTGTATTAAAAAATAAGCTAAAGAGGGACAGAGGAATATACTGGGGGTTGACTTCTGGCATCCATAGACACTCATGAAAAAGGTATACATACATATATACATACATACATGCATACATACATACATACATGGAAGATACTTTTATAGGCATGGAAAAATAAACATAGAACATGCATATGCCTTGCTCAACATTACTTGTGTCTCCTTAGTTTTGGTGCAAGGAGGTTTTTTGAGGTGCAAGTCCCCAAGCGAAGGACCCAACTGGGGCTTTCATAACAACAACTCCCCACTGCTAGGCATCTGAAAAGTGCTTGGGAAAGATCCCTTGTCTCAGTGGCATCTGTAGCAAGGTTTCTACTGAGACATAATACTAAGAATCATGTATGAATTGGCGTTTATTGTATGGTGCTTAATAGCTCAATGGATTTTAAATTTAATAGAACAGCTTTTTCCCGAAGAAATGAGAAAACAATACCATTCTGCTTAGCTTCAGAAACAAAAGTAAAATGAACCCATAAAAACTCAAAATCTAAGAATCAACCTGGCCAAAGAGGTGAAGGACTGTTAGAATGAAAAGTGTCAAACACTGGACCAAAACATTGAAAATACTGAAAGATGCAAAGATTCCCTACATGCATTCATCAACAGATTTGAGATTGTGAAAACTGTCCATATTGTGGAAAATAACCAATAATTTGAATGGAATTCCCATCAAAATTTGAATGACATTCTTCACAGACCTAGAAAAAACTTCCCCAAATAGTTTGGAATGCAAAATCCTCTGGTTATCCAAAGCAACCCTGGTCAAAAAGAGCAATGTTGGAAGTATTAGAATTCTGGATTATAGAGCAATATTAATCCTATATAACATTGGCACAAAGCTAGGTATGTAGGCCAGTAGAATGGAAGACATGGAACTAAAACTATACGGCTATAGCCATTTGAGTCTGACAAAGGTACCAAAAAGCATACCCTGGAAAAATGGCAGCCTTTCCCCAACAGTGCTGGGAAAACAGGATACCCACATACAGAGGGTTAAAATTAGACCCCACCGTCTCTCATTGTCTTATAATGCAAATAGAAACTCATCCGACCTTAATGCAACAGCAGAAACTAAACAAGTGGAAGACACAGAAAGACCAGTCAAAATAAAAGTGTAGACAATAACTTTCTGAGGAGGACTCCAGGAGCTCTGGAAACAGTATGAGAACCGACTAGTGGGAATACACGGAAGTTAAATGTGTCTGTACAGCAAAATAGATAACTGCCAGAGTCGAAAGATGACCAGCAGGACAGTGGGAAGATTCCCATGGACTCATCTGACAGAACTTAGACAGATTCATTCTGTCTGTAATATAGGAGGATTTCAAAACTAAAGGAGAAAAACATATAAAATTGTAACATTGATGAGCGGCCAACAAATCCAGCCAACAAATAATTGAGAACATGTTGAACATCTAGCCATGAAGGTAATGTAAATCTTAGCCAAGTCAGAATGGCCGCCATTAAGAATATAAGTGGTAACAAATGACAGGGAGTTGGTATCTGTTAATGAAGGTATGTATACCTCATATCCATGGGTACACTGATGGGGGGCATATCAGTTAGTGAAGTACTATGCACATCAGCATGCTGATTCCTCGGGAGTCTAAATATAGATCTACCACAGGATTCAGCTATACCACTAAACATGAAGAAATGTTAAGTCAGCCCACCAGAGAGATAGCCACATACCAACTTTCGGCATGATGCTCCTGAAAAATTATGGAATCAGTGCAGGTGCTTATTAATAAGTGAATAGTTTTTTAAATATAGAGAATATATTTAATGGACTGGAATATTACTCAGCTTTAAAAGAATGAAAAGATGTCATTTCCAGGAGAAAAAATGGAAATTATCTTGTAAAATGAAATAAGGCAGATTAAAAGGGACAAAAAAATACATGTAGTCTTCATATGTACATTCTAGAATAAAACACACACACACAGAGAAAGAGAGAGAGAGAGGTGGGGGAAGAGAGAGAGGGAGGGAGATGGAGAAGGAAAGAAAGGGAAGGAGAGGGAGAGAGAGAGGGAGAAGGAGAGAGCAGGGACCCCTGAAGAATGGGTCAGATTGTAAAGAGTAACTGAAAGGGATAATGTGATGCAGTATTCAAAAGCATATATGAAAATGTTGCAATGAAGCACAGAGTTTTGTTCAAGTTATATGTAATAATATAAATGCTTTTGTGAGCCGGGTGGTGGTGGCGCACCCCTGTAGTCCCAGCACTCTGGGAGGCAGAGGCAGGTGGATTTCTGAGTTTGAGGCCAGCCTGGTCTACAGAGTGAGTTCCAGGACAGCCAGGGCTCTACAGAGAAACCCTGTCTCAAAAAAAGGAAGAAATGCTTTTGTGTATTGAGAGCAAGAGGGAGGAAGGGAGAACAAGGAGAGGAAGAGAAAGAAAGAAGCTGATGTCAAACAGGGCTACCTGGGGACGCAGGGAGACTATTGCTTTTTTTTTATTATCTGCACTACCCTGGCTAGTTAGAAAGCTACTCTTTCCAAAAGCTGCAACCCTCAAAGGAAGTTGGTCTGTTTTAGACTTGTATTAATTTGACACACACTAAGGAATTTGGGGAAAAGAAAGCTAAATACAGACCATGCCTCTATCAGATTGGCCTGTAGGCAGGTTCTATGGGAGCATTTTGCTGATTAACAGTTAATAATTGTGACCGGTACCACTCCTGGGTAAGTGTCCCTGGGATGTATAAGAATTTTTCCTATGGGGAGCAAGTCAGGAAGCAGTATTCCTCCATGGCTTCTGCTTGACTTCCTGCCTCTAGGTCCCTGTCTTGACTCTCCCCTGTGACAGTGTGACCTAGGAGTTGTAAGATGAAATAAACCCATTCCTCCCCATGTTGCTTTAAGCAAAGTAGGACAGAAGTTGTTGCCAGCAGTGGGACACTCCTGTGATGGGCCGGATCGTGTTGTTAAGATAAGATTGTACAGACTATTGGAACCTTGGTTTAGTGTTCAGAGCTGAATGAGGTGTTGTAGGAACTTGGAGATTAGTGCTGAGAGCAGTGCAGATGATAGAGTCCTGGCTTGTGAACTTTCAGAGAGAAGTTTGTAAGTGTCTAAAAGACTCTATCAAGGCTATATATGTGGCATTTTGAGATAAAAATGTGGTTTTTTAGTCAGCTGGGACATGAAGATCTGGGATTAACAAAAAACCAGTCTCTTTACTGGAATAATTGGTGCAGGTTAGCTTGCCTAGAGATGTGTATCCTAATCGACTCCATATTCATTCCAGTTGAAAATCAAGATTAATTACCACAATGTTTTATATATTCTAAAATATATCCTCCCCAAGTAAACTCCACAATAATGAGGTGAGTATAATTCAGGGGAGTGCTGCTTTTGGCTGGCTTAGTGGAGAGCCAAGGGTCTACTTCTGACTGAGAGAACACAGCATCTATGATGAGATGAGATGGTAAGGAGGCCCAGCCCAAGGCAGGTGAGTGTTGCCTGGTAGCACTAACCTTGAATGTGGACAACACAAGGGTTATCTATGAAGAACAGGTTGTGTTGGTTCCCCTGAGAAAGCATCATGTAAATGTGGGAGCACTTCCCAGGCTGTCTGTTTAGCAAAGGCATATTGTTTGAAGTTTTGAGTAACTCAAGAAATGCTGCTGTATTAAGTTAAGCCTCAGTAGTAACCATTCTTGATGTTTCTCTCTTTCTCTCCCTCCTGCCTTCCCCCCTGTCCTTGCATCTCCCCTTTCTATTTCTGCTTTTCTTTTTCTGTGTTCTGTATTTTCAAAATAAAACTACTGAGTATTTTAAGCTTATACAATATCAAATTATTTGACACAGTTTTGCTTGAAGGAAATTGGGCAATCTTATTTAAATTATTTTCATGGATTTTATAATAAATTTTTTATAGATCATACTGTGTGCATATATAATATGTATATTGAAATATTATTACATGTATATATTATACATATCATTACATTATATAGTATATATATATATATACTACACATATATATATATATCACATACAAAATAAAGAATGAGGAAGTATGTGTGTCCTCCATATCTCAGACTTGGTACAGGGACAGTTAGAGGGTATTTTCTGTCAGATTAGTTTTTAGTTCTGAAGTCTCTATAGATTTCTGTCACATGTTAGAATATACACACTTGACTCAGTTTCCAGTGAATCCAGCCCCTGTCAACATCTGTTTTATCTAACATTTTGGAGTCATATACCTTTCAGAAAATACAATATCTCTGCCAGATAGTTTAGTATGGATACTTTCTTTCTCAAAGAGTCATAATCACTGTTAAATTAAAAGGAGTCAAGTTCTTTGATGTTCTGGGAAACTCATGGTAAGCTTCAAATACTACTGAGGATGCGTCTAACATACCCACCAAACATTGCAGCTCTGTGATACACCACACAGCAGGGAGTCATCGCTTTGCTTGTAATGGTGATCAGCTGACGGGGAGCCATAATAGCATTCCAGGAAATTTCTGTTCAAATTAGGAACCAAATGGAAGACCCAACTCCCAGGAAGCAATTAATCATCATAGTTCAAATTGGCAAATAGTGCAAGTAAGTCTGGCGCTTAGTGCTCAATTAAATGTAATCAAGTAAGCCAGGATGACTGAGTGGAAAAGTCTCACTAAAACCAGTTTGATCTCTCCATTTGTAACTAGTAAATCTTGGTATTTGGAATAGGGCTTTAATCATAGAAGGAAAAGTTTCTTTCTAGTGTAACTCACCAAAGCAGGAAAAAGGAGGAAGAAAGGAAGGAGGAGGGTGAGGAGGAGAAAGAGAGGGAGGAGGAGGAAGGAAGAGAAGGAGGAAGGGGAGAAGGAAATGGAAAAGAAACAGGAAGAGGATGAGGAGGAGGAGAGGGGAAGGGGAGCCAATGACTGACTTCAATTTTCATCCTGTCGACTACATTGAGGGTTGACAAAAGAATGCTCTGGGTTTACAAATGGCTACTGTGCTCATGCACTGAACTCTAGGCACTGGCCATACACTAATGAGTTTGAATACAATTATTTTATTTAATACTGGGGAACTCGATGATATAATGGTATACCTAATAGATGGGGAATTTTAAGTTTGGAGAATTTAAATAATTTGTCTGAAGTCACACCATTTGGGTATACAGGATTCAACATTTGGTTGGCCAGATTGCTTAAGATGTTACAAAGTATATGTTACTGCCTCTGTTAGCTTTCTTCTCTAGAATCTTCTTCATGTTTGGCCTAATTTTATAAAAAAAATTGTAGTATCTTTCTACTTTGATCTAACCACTGGATTTAAGAATACACTTGACCTGACTCTTGCAGTTATTAACTAGTGCTGGTAATTGTTCAGAAAAGGAGTGGCCAGTAGGAGGAGGCTAGAGCCCCAGCCAATCAGGATTAAAGTAGTGCTGGAGAGGAATGGGAGATAGTATACACCATGAGGTATCGAGAGAACAGGCCAGGACGAGGATGTGTGGGAAGAAGAAATTGTAGGTCTGTTGCCTATCTGTCAATCTGTCTGTCTACAATAGATTGATTGTATTTTGTCTTTATTAATAGCCTCCTCATACCACTGTTTCATAGCATGTATGAAAACATACATGTTTTCATATGTAGTGTCTCCCATCAAGAGACAGAGCCAAGTTCACCTGCCTCCTCAGATGTGGGCAATCTTTGGGGCATGCTTTGGCCAATAGTGTACAGCAGCAGAACAAATATGTCGTTTCTGAGTCTGGGCTTATAATGACACTTTACCCACATCTGCTGGCTCTCTTGAATGCCTGCCACATCATGACATAAGCAAAGGTTATAGTACAGGAGGATAAGAGAGCAACTAGTTTAGTCAATACTCCTTGAGAAGAAATAATAAAATACATTTTAAAGGAAGATAATGGCAGGCTTCCCAATTATTTAAGATATTCAAGATCTGGGGAGCTGACTCAGGGCTAATCATACTTTTACATGAATATGAGGACAAAGGTGGGCTACTAATTGCCTTCTTACATGTTGAGTGGTGGGTTCAATGGACCCCGTGTAATTTCAGTGCTTAGAAAGTGGAGACATGCTGGAGAATCCTCTGAGTATATGCCCATGAGTGATATAGTAGGGTCCTCTGGTAGTATGCCCAATTTTCTGAGGAACCACCAAACTGATTTCCAGAGTGGTTGTACCAGCTTGCAATCTCACCAGCAGTGGAGAAGTGTTCCTCTTTCTCCACATCCTCTCCAGCATTTGCTGTCCACTGAGTTTTTTATCTTGGCCATTCTGACTGTTAAAATCTCAGGGTTGTTTTGATTTGCATTTCCCTGATGACTAAGGATGTTGAACATTTCTTTAGTTGCTTCTCACCCATTGGATATTCCTCAGTTGAAAATTCTTTGTTTAGCTCTGTACCCCATTTTTAAAATAGGGTTATTTGGTTCTCTGGAGTCTACTTCTTGAGCTCTTTGTATATATTGGATATTAGCCCTCCATTGTATGTAGGGTTAATAAAGATCTTTTCCCAATTTGTTGGTTGCCGTTTTGTCCTATTGACGGTGTCTTTTGCCTTATAGAAACTTTGTAATAAGGACACATGCTCCACCATGTTCATAGCAGCCCTATTTATAATAGCCAGAAGCTGGAAAGAACCCAGATGTCCCTCAACAGAGGAATGGATACAAAAAAATGTGGTATATTTACACAATGGAATACCACTCAGCTATTAAAAACAATGAATTCATGAAATTCTTAAACAAATGGAAGGAACTAGAAAATATCATCCTGAGTGAGGTAACCCAATCACAAAAGAATACACATGGTATGCACTCACTGATAAGTGGATATTAGCCCAGAAGCTTGTAATACCTAAGACACAATTCACATATCAAATGAAGCTCAAGAAGAAGGAAGAACAAAGTATGGATACTCTGGCCCTTCTTAGAAGGGGGAACAAAATACCCACAGAAGGAGATACAGAGACAAAGTGCAGAGCAGAGTCTGAGGGAAAGACCATGCAGAAACTACCCCACCTAGGGATCCATCCCATATACATCTACAAAACCCAGACACTATTGTGGATGTCCACAAGTGCTTGCTGATTGGAGCTGGATATAGCTGTCACCTGGGAGGTCCTGCTAGTGCATGACAAATACAAAGGGGGTCACTCTCACCTAGCCATTGAACTGAGCACCAGCTCCCCAATGGAGGAGCTAGAGAAAGGACCCAAGGAGCCAAAGGGGTTTGCAACGCCATAGGAGGAACAACAATATGAGCCACCCAGTACTCCCAGAGCTCCCAGGGACAAAACCATCAACCAAAGAATACACATGGAATGAGACATGGCTCAAGATAAATAGGCAGCAGAGGATGGCCTTGTTGGATATCAAAGGGAGGAGAGGCCCTTGATCCTGGAAAGGCTCCATGCTGTAGTGTAGGGAAATTCCAGGACAAGAAAGCAGGAGAGGGTTGATTGGGGAGCAGGGGGAGGGGAGATGGCTTATGAGACTTTTTGGGGGGGGGGAATCAGGAAAAGGGACAACATTTGAAATGTAAATAAAGAATATATCTAATTAAAAAAAGAAAGTGGAGACATAATTCTGATAATAAGCTGATTAGCAATGTTAGATGAAACAGCTCCAGGATAGTTTGAGTGAGCCTGACTCAGTGGATGAGATGGAAATTGATGGAGGAAGACTCCTGATACTAGCCTCAGGCCCTGCCTCTATGTGCACGCACATATACACGCATTCAAACGTGTCTACGCAATCCATCGTCTAGGGAGGTCAGGTTAGCTGTTGATGCTAGACTGTCCATTGGACAAGATGTTGGGAAGTGCAGGTGGATCAGGGCATCAATGATAAGAAGGCCCTAAAGAGACATCAGCTTTTGTCCTTGGGGTTTGCAGAGCAGCAAAACTTCTTCTGTAAGGTGGTGTGCTGCCAGCCGTATGTCACCTTGACACAAATCATTCTGTTGTGGGTTGTCCTGATGTTGTTTGTAATCTGATGTTAATTCTGCTTCCTCAACAAGGGTTGCCTGGATGAGCAGTCCATCATGTACTCAGGTGATCTCATGTGACCCTTCTCCCTATTTTAGCTGGTCAATAAAGGCTAGAGCCTGTGATTGGGTAGTGGAGGGGAAAGGCGGGACTGGAGGTTGGAAAGAGTGGACAGGTACAGAGGAGAAGAGGATAAGAGGGGAAGGAGAGAGGACTGAAGAAGAGGTTCATCATAGTCATGATGGACCAGAACCACGTGGCCAGGAGAAACCACAAATAACACGGGGTCTTCTAACCGGGGAATAAGTTAGTATAGTGTTAGATCTGCCCAATCTAGGCATGTAGCTTTTAATTACAGTAACTGGACTGTATGTGTATGTGTGTGTGTGTGTGTGTGTGTGTGTGTGTGTGTGTGTTTAATATGGGTTCATTGGGGTTGGAATTCCAACAACAGTTTCTTTGTTCAGGAGAGGGAACCTCAATTAAGAAAAATGTCCCTACCAGATTGACCTATGGGAACATCGGTCGCATATTTTCTCTATTGATGATTGATCTGGGAGGGTCCAGCTCACTGTGGGTGCTGCCACCCCTGGGCAAGTGGTCCTGGGTGCTATAACACAGCAGGCTGAGCAAGCCATGAGGCGCAAGCCTGTAAGCAGCTCTCCTCCATGGCCTCTGCATCAGCTCCTGTCTACAGGTTCCTGACTTGAGTTCCTGCTTGACTTGGCTCAGTGACGGACTGTGACCTCCAAATAATCACCTTTCTCAAATTACTTTGAGTCATAGTGTTTTATCACAGCAGTGGACACCCTGACTAAGACAGGTGGTTAGGATCAGATGTGTTATTGGACCAAAAACCTCTACCTGGGAGGCATTTGATTACCTATCTCCTATAGACAAACCATCAGATTGCCTTATCTGGGCCACTCCCATTTCTGAGCGACTGTGTTCCAATAGCCAGCACTCTTACCTCTCCTGTCTTGAAGTCTCTAGAGCAGTGGTTCTCAACCTTCATGATGCTGTGACTCTTCAATACAGTTCCTCATGTTGTGATGACCCCCAATCATAACATTATTTTCAGAGCTATGTCAGAACTGTAATTTTATGAATTTACGTATTATGAATCATAAGGAAAATATCTGATAGTCAGGATATCTGATATTCGATCCCCAAAGGTGTCATGATTCACAGGTTGAGAATTGTTGCTTTAGAACTACTTCTTACAGAGCTGGATGTGCCTTGACTGGACGGTTATTGCACTTCCAAGATGGCCATTGTCTAGTCGGGAAGGCTCAGCTTCTTGCCTGCGCTCAGACAAGGTAAACTATAAAAGAATGCAGATGCCAGACTTCCGTGCCAGGATCAATCTAAGCCTCATAAAGATCCAAGGACAGGGGATTTTTCACCATTTTATCCTCAGGAGCTGACAGCTTAGGGTAGGTGGGTCCTCAAATACTGAAAGACAGAAGGAAGGAAATTCTAAAGATTGTGACATAAATCACTAGAGACATTTGAGAGACTCAGTTCAAACATATGAAAACTGTAAGAGAGTAACACTAGAGGACCATGAATGAACATCAAAGGACTGGACACATTCCTGCAATGGGACTCTTTATTGAGCATCTACTATATGATCCATGCTCTGATGAGAAGTCAGCTCTAACCACTTATAAGCACACATTTGGGTGAGAAATGGCTGCAAAACACTTCTGGAAAATCTGCAAAGAAGTTTCAAGTGCCATGGAAAAGAAGAAAGCCAGACATTTGTAAGGGACTCTTAAGGGGGTAAGACTGAGCAGGAATGAGGAGGGAGTTTTAAAGAAGAAACAGAGTGCCGCTCCCTGAGAGGGTAAGACTGGAGTAAGGGCTCAAAGTAAGAGAGCAGGTCATGGATATCTTTGGCGAACACATTCCAAGCCGAGGCGCTGGCCATAGATCAAGGTCTAGGGTACAGCCACTCCTGTTATCTTCGAGGAACATGGAGGAAGCCAGTGTGGGTGGAAAGGCACCGAGAAGGAGAGAGAAAGGTCCTGAGAGGAGACTCGAGTAGGACGAAGAGCATCTGCAGGCTGTTTGAAGCACGCCGGCTTGTGGACCGCTTCCTAAAGATCTTGACAGCTGGGGCTTTGCACTCTGACCTCAGCTCTGCTGTGTCTATATAAAGTTGAGCCAGGGCTTAGGGTCTCTGGGCTACTCTTTCTATATATGCAGAGAGGATGTTCTGAAACTCACACCTACTACACAGGGCAGAGGAGACGCCCAGGGATCACTTATCAGAAAGGAAAGCTCCAGGTGTAGAGACAGTGACTTGGAACTTAGATGTCCCCTTGCTGTCTTTGGACTCCCACAGAAATGGTTGTCCGGGGAGATTCAGTGGAATAGCCAATGAAGGTGGGTCTGCAGACCTGTCTAGGTCAGCTTTACCAGGAGAATGAGTAAACTGTGTACCGGGGAGAGTCAGCATCAGTGCAGGAGCCCTTTGTTGACACAGCCTGAGGGCACATGCTACCTGCCAGCATGTTTGCTTTCCTTCCTTTTGTTTGTTTTTGTTTTCCAGAGAGGTGGCCTTTGGTTGCTGTCTCTCACTCCTTTCCAACAGCACAGAGTCTAGGAACCACCGAGGAGACAGGGCTCTTGGACTCTCCAGTTCTTCCCTATTTGAGGAAAATTGTCTAGCCAGGCCCTGGGTGGCTTGCTCTTAAGAGTTGCGGAAAAGAAGGCTGGAAGAGCCTGTGTATGTTTATACTGAGTTAAGTATGGAGAGCATTTGTCCTGAGAGCTGTGTGGTTATTGACACTAAGAATTCTTTCTTCAGGTTTACCCTCTTGAATAATAATTATCATGGCTGATATTTCTGTGGCAAGATTCTGTCCCAAGCGCTGCTCGTGTTTAATTTGCACAATCTTAAAATAAAGCCACATGTATATGATTGCATACGCACACGCCCTGCGCGTGACAAGGGGATGCTTGTGCTCAGGGAGCACGTTGGCAGGGTAATGTGAAGCACTCTCTCTCCACGTGGCTCACAGATGTCCATCATCTCTACCCCACCACTATTCTTTCTGGGGAAAGTGGCAGGTTTATGCTTTTGGCTCCAAATAATATATGATGGCATCCCCAATGCTAACCCAATAATAAAGTGGTTTAATTGGAAGACATTAACATTGTGCAGCCTTCTTAAACCAGACACTTAAATGCCGCAACAAATTTGAAATCACATTCTAAACATAATGTGCAACATAAAACCCCACCAGCATCCCAAGCAAGAGCTCTCTCTTCTGTAAACAATTTGAGATGGTATCCATAGGCCAATACATGGTCTTTACAAAACATCATAGCTGTTGTTTCTTTGCCGCCTGTAACAAAGGACATGAGCCTCACTCTGTGGAGCCACAGGCAATCTACTTCATAATAATTTTTCTCTGGTTCCAGCTATGTCTATGAATGTGGTACACTCCCACAAGCTTCTTAAAATCCAGCCATTCACAGCACTGCCTTTGGGAGAAGTCTTATTTCTGGGAGTTCCAAAACTGGTCATTAGCACCAGACATTGAATCACAATATGGTTTTTACTTGTGAATTTTCATGGTAACTTCATTCAAGAAATGAAGAATTGGACATGTGGAGAGAACCTCAGATTGAAAGTAAGCATGGCAGACTTACTTTGTTCTTCAGCAGATCCATTCTCTTGATAGGTCTTGATTTCATCTTCCATAGAACAAAGTTGGGTGAAGGATTACAGGTAATGCAAACTGTTAGGGTTTCATCCACTGAATAAAATTAACCATGTTCTTCTAGGGCAAGGGAACCAAGAAAGAATAAGAGACAGGGCTAAGGAGACAGCTCAGCTGATAGAGTCTGGATCTCCAGCACCCATGTAAAACCTGGGAGTGGCAGTTCATACCCATAATCAAAGTGCTGGGGAGACAGCAATAGGTGGATTCCTGGAACACATAGCCAAGCCAGTCCAGCTGAATGACAAGCGCTGTGCTCATCCTGTCTCAGAAACTAAGGTAAAGAACATCTGAGAAACACATGAGTCTTCCTCTTGCTTGAAGACCCCGCTCTATACATGCACACAGAATGAGAGAGACAGAGCATCTTCCTTTCTATGGCGTACCTTGTGACTCCAAATGGTGGGGATTCTAGTTCTACATTTTCTTCCTCATCCTTTTTACTTTTTCTTTCAAAGTTGAATCTCTTCCCTCGACCTTTGTACTGAGGTGACCTTGTGACATGTTAGAAGAGAGTTTGTGGATTTTCAGGTGAGGTCACATGTTTTAGGATGCAGGCCTTTGGGGCTTTATCCCCACCACACTGGGAAGAACAAATGTACATCTGCCCAGTACCTGTTTGAGGAGATCCATATAGCCCAGCATGTCACATGCTTTTGCTGTTGGCTTTTATTAGCACAAGCTGGAACAAGCTGCACATCTTAAGAGAACAGAAATGAACATTAAAAGCTAAAGAACAATGCAAGGCAGTACTTTGGGGGTCCAACTGACTGAGATTATTAACAGTGTGAAAATTCAGAAGAGAGCAATGGCTGCAGGCTGGAACGATCAGAGAAAGTTCAGATGGAGTGACTTGAGCTGGGCTTGCTGGAAGTGGAGATTTTAATTGGACAGGGAAATCCACTCTCCCACAAGCATAGTCCAAATAAGAAAACGTATGAAAGATAGGGTGAACAATAGCAATAGCCATCATTTTTTTAGTCAGATAATGTGTAGCATTGTCTCATACTAGTTTGCCATCTTTGAGATGAAAAACCAGACTCAGAGAGGCTACTTAACATCTCCAAAACCACACAGGCAGCAAGAACAAAATGGCGGAGAATCCCAATCTGCTTGGTACTATAGTGCTTCCTTTTTACTGGAGGGTCCTAAATAACCCCAATTACCTTACAGGTTTCATGCAAAAGTGGTATCTCTCCTATCCAACTGCAAAGTAGCCTTGAGCTAAGTGAGTGAGTGTGGATAATAAGCAGGAACACTGAGCAGAATGTTACTCAGGAATTGATTAAGAATAAATATTTAATGGTCCTTGACTGGAAACTGGTCTGGAAATGATGTCAAGGCATAGTGTTCTGTGCACTTAAATGCAAATGAGGATTTGGAGATGCTGCCCACCTCTCCTGGAATGTCTCTAATTTATGACAGCTCTGTAGGTGTACCCTGTGTAGCTTCTCATGCACCCTGTCTGCTGGGAGTGAGTAATTGATGTCTATTTTCTTTCTTCCAAGAACACTTGGGTTTCTTTAGTATTGCTTCTTCTGGAAGGCGATAGATGGCACATATCAGTTAAGAACAGGATGTGTGTGAGGCAGGGAGAGTTGGTTTGCCTCTTATTCATTATGAGACAACAGGCTCTTATCCCAGCTCTCCAAGACCCAATTTCCCCATTCATAAAATGAGCTGAGGTAGATTGACTCTAAGTCTCACAATATGTTCATATTGTGTTCTAAATTCATAAATAAACAGTGGCTGCTTTGAAGGTAGTGTTGAGGTTTGGGAGGAAAGGACTCTGTTCTTATGAGCTATTTCTGAAGGGGAAGGAACCTGTGGAAGTACAGACATCTTCCAGAACTACGTGATTAATGCAATCAAGAGAAATTGGGTTGGGACAAAAAAAGGAACACAGAAAGTGAAGGCATCGGAAAGACAGGCACTGTTGGCACTTGGGTGAACCACACAGACAGATCTAATGAGGCTGAGCCCTGTGTCTACACTGCGCTAGTCAGGTTCCTGACTGACAAAGACCAAAGACCTCAGGACAATATAAAAAGGTGAAGGAATGCTTTATTTTGATCATGGCTACAGAGGGTTCTGTCCAAGGTCCCTTTAGCAGATCACAGAGTTTGGAGRACACACACACACACACACACACACACACACACACACACACACACACACAAATGGTTCACTTCCCAATAGATATTAAGCAGAGGAATAGGACTGAGAAAGAGCTGAGGCAAGATATATGAAGAACACAGGCCCAGGAACTTCCTCTTGAAATCAGTTCTCATTTGCTGTATTTCACCATCTCCCAAGAAAGCTATCATATTAAGATTCTGTCATGGGAATTCATGGGGTCATATAGTTCATGGTTCAACTGTTCTCTCAGATGCTCTCACAGATATATCCAGACATATGCCTCATGAATCTAGATCTTTCTCAAAGCAGTCAAGTTGCTAACCAAGATAAACCCTCATATATATTTTTGGTGTGGTCATGCATGTATTTGTGTATTTGTGTGTGTGTCCATGTGTTTTGAACACATACACATGTGTCTGTATGTGTACAGACTACATGTATATGTGGAGTCCAAGGGACAACCTCATACATTGTGCCTCCTCGGGGGTCATCAATCTTAATTTTTAGACAGGATCTCTTACTGAGTTGGGGCTCACCTGACAGTGCCAGTGAGCCTCAGGGACTCACCTGTTCCCACCTCTCCAATGCTAATGTCACAGGTACAAGCCTCAGCACCTGGGGCACATCAAGTGTTTTACTGACAGATCCACCACCCAAGCCCATGTGCACTTTTGTCAGAACATGCTCAATTAGCATTTAATTCTATTTACACATCCATCTTACACTCTAGACAGTGAGCCACTTGTGAATAGGAAGTGGCTAGGTCTCATTTTCAAGACATTTAGATTCTGAACATAGAAATATCTAGACTAGATTTAGACTATGTTGTGTGGTCATAAGGGAATTAAATACTCTTGTTATGTTGTAGGACATTCATGATGAACGATTATAGTACTCACCTCTGACACTTGATTCAAAATTATTTAGTATGAATAAATTGCTTACCTTGTGTTAGAAATGTGGTAAATGTGGTAAATGATACTTACTTTAAATTTTCAAATGTCCAGGTTTTTTGCACAAATTCTTTACACACAAATGCACACACAAATATACACACACACAGGCGTAGGTATGGGCTTTCTAAGAATGGGCTTTTAAAAGTAAATTAGAAGTTCTTAGGCTTCAAGTTCTAGAATGATACAGTTAATCATATCAAGGCTGTGGGGTATATCCTTAAGAAAAGAACCATTAAGGGTTTGGACTGGGAAAACACTGGGTCCTCCTTGACATTAAAAAGCTCAAGAGGGGCAAGAACACAGATGTGGGGGAAACTTGGGTCCTTTTGCATTCACTGGTATCTCCTTGTTAGCATTATAGAAAGCCAAGTGGTCAGAGCAGCGCTCTCTAGAGTGCTCTGGGAGCCTGCACGGAGTGGCTTGACTTGGCTGCTGATCCAATTAGCAACATATCATCCATTTCCACTACTTTTATGGTCACACTGAGGAAAACTCAAGTTCGTGATCAATAGGCTGCATCAAGAACAAAAGCTGAGAAGGACTAGAGAGGAAAGAGCCTGTGTTCTAGTGTTCTGTAGTCACACCACTGGGATCTGTCCATCTGGGCCTCCTCTGGGCTCTTCTCTGCCCACACAAGTGGCATGGTGAAAATACTCTAGGACTGGAGAATGTTGAGTCTCGGCAAGGCCCTGCTCTTACTTGTTAGTAGGGACAGCTGCAGTTGATGGTTAGCATTGAGTATGTGTTCAGGAACTGTGCTTCCATGCACATTTCTGTTAGGTTAAATGTGGTGGGAGCAAAACCCTAAAGGTGGGGAGCACCATTCCCTGGGATTTGGTTCTGGACTACATATAAAGGGAAAAACCAGCTGAGCATGGGAGTTCTTTCTTTTTTCTATCATACTATGTGACCATGTGCCTCAAGATCCAGGACATAGCCCCATGATGGACCATATCTTGGAACTATGGATCAAGATAAATGCTTTTGGTGCTGGAGAGATGACTCAGATGTTAAGGATGTACGCTAGCTTTCAAGGCCTGGTGTTCAGTTTCCAGGATGCACTCTGGTGGAGCTCTAGGCCCTGGGGATCTGATATCCTCTACTGGGTCAGTGGGCACCTGCATACATGTGCATTGTTGAGAGCATGCATGGACACCACAAGCAAACAAAACAATCCCCCCTTTCTCTTGTATTTATTTAGGTATTATTTCATAGCAATGAATGAATAACTAATACACATGGCTATTTTTCTACATTTGTAAAACACACTTTTCTTGTAGGCTTAGGATTTGTATTTATAAGATGCCCTGTGGGTTGTTTATCTTATGTTCCTGGAGGACTGTATTAGTCAGGGTTCTCTAGAGTAACAGAACTTATACAATGAATCTCTCTCTCTTTATAAAGAGGATTTATTAGAATTACTTACAGGCTGCAGTCCAGCTAATCTAACAATGGCTGACTGAGAAGGGAAAGTGCAAGAGTCCATATTGCTCAGTCCACAAGGTTGGATGTCACAGCTGGTCTTCAGTATATACTTGGAATCCTGAAGAATTAGGCTCAAATGCCAGTGAAGAGATGGACTTGACACAGGAAAAGAGCAAAACCTTCCTTTCTCTCTGCCTCAGAGAACTATGGTTCTCAGCCTGTGGATTATGACCTTTTTTGGGGGGGGGGTCACCTAAGACTGTGAGAAAACACAAGTATTTACATTAGAATTAATAACAATAATAAAATTACAGCTATGAAGGAGCAACAAGAATAATTTTGTGGTCGGGGGTCACTACAACATGAGGAATCGTATTAAAGGGACTCAGCATTAGGAATGTTGAGAACTCTTGTGATTTAGGCTTCCAGCAGAAGGTGTGGTGTAGATTAAAAATATGTCTTTTCATCTCAAGATGCAGATTAAAGGCATGCCTTTTCCACCTTAAAAGATCTGGATTAAAGATGTGTCTTTCTACCTCAAAGATCTAGATTAGAAGTGAATCTTCCTACTACGAATTAAGCAAAAGTCCTTTACAGGTGTGCCCTCCATATTTGTATTTTAGTGGACAACCAAGAATAACCATCATGGGCACTCAGGGGTTAAATAGCTATTATTTTTTTACAGTTATTTTATAGTCATATGTACTGTCCACTCAGTGACATCATTCTTACCCAAAGAGTCTCCCTTTACTGATGATGAGGAATTGGACCTGTTCCAGCTTGCTTAAGGGTTAGGGACCGCTCAGAAACAGAAGCACACAGATACAATAGGCAGTCTTCAGTCATCAAGGGACCTATCAGCAGGGTCTTCAAGGCTTGGAACAGGAGACGATGCCTGTAAGAGGACCATTTCTGTCTACGAGAGGCTGCACCAGGGCTCGTCTCATTAGATCTTGGGGACTGGGTGATTCCCCTTATGCTTTTGTGTTTCATTCTTTTAAAAATAATTTTTATTTAAAGATTTTTTTCATATAATATATTTTGATCATATTCTGTTTCCCCAGTGCCTCTAGATCCTTCCCAACTTCTCATCAACCTCAATTCATGTTCTTTCTCTTTCTCCTAAGAGAACAGCCAAGCAGACAAACAACAGAGAACAATGACAAAATGCCAGAAGCAAAACAGATAAACAAAAAAGAAAGAAAGAAAACCAAGAGGACAGAACAACAACACCAAGCCAAAACAATGAAAACTGCACGAAGAGGCAGGAGATTCACTCTGTGTTGGCAAACTGCTCCTAAGCGAGGGGCCTGCCTGGGAGTATGGTTAACATTCCCACTAATACTCCATTAGGGAAGATGGTTTTCCCTTTCCCAGCAGGTCTCAACTGTGAACAGCTTCCTGCTTAGTTGTGCAACTTCGTGTCCACTGCCCCTTCTCCACCCTGGGGTTTTGCTCGGTTTAAAACTGCAGCCTGTGCTTGGTGTCTCCATCTCTCTGAGTTCATATGTGTGCCCGTCTTTGTCTGGAAGATACTTATTTCCTCATAGTCACCACCAACCCTGAATCCTGGAATGACTAACATTGGCTAACAAAGACAATTTAATTTCTCTGTCTCTCTCTGTCTCTGTCTCTCTCTGTCTATCTATCTCCCTATGTCTCTGTCTCTGTCTCTGTCTGTCTCTTTCTCTCTCTCTCTCTTAAATGCAGTCTCTCTCTATGTAGCCCTGACTGGCCTAGAACTCATTATGGAGATCAGGCTAGCCTCAAACTCACAGACATTTGCCTGTGTTTGCCTACTGAGTGCTGGAATTAAAGGCATGCACTATCACATCAGGCTCAAAAGAATTTAATCTCAAAAAAACATACAAATAGTGCTCAGTTGTGCTTCAATGGTAAGCAATTGCCCAACATACCCTAGGTTCCATCAGCACACACACAAACATACACACACACACACACACAAATGCCACCCCAACATATACATAAACACATATACCTACACCCATAGACACACAGATACACACACACACACACACACACACACACACACACACAGAGTCTACATTTTCTGATTCTATGATTGGTAGACACCTAGTCAACCTAGATGTGATATATTGTGTGTCACAAGCTTAGTTTCTATAGATTTCTTCCTTGAAAATTTAGGGTTATAGATACAAGCAAAAACACTCTGGCATTTGAGATAGAGACAAAACCAATCCAAACCACCTAAAACAACAAAAACAAAATGAAAATAACAACAATGCTCCTGTGCAGCTCCCTTTCAGAAAGCCTGCGGCCGATATAAACTGAGCAGTAACTATTTGCTGGAAGGGAAAGGCAGGAGGGTGGGGGATGGACTTGAGAATAATTGCACATTTCTTATCTAGGCAGAGAGCAGACTGCACCATTCGCCATGGGAGGCTTGTGCTGTTGTGTGAGAGGAGGCAGCCCCTGGGATTTTATGTGGTGGCATTAAGTAAAGAACTTAAATGCACAGCTGCCAGTGTGGTCTATTTACACTGTTCCGCTTTCTTTCAGTACACTGGGTGGTTTCTCTCGCAGCACTTGCCTCCTCTCGGTGCTTGCTTGCTTAGTGGACTCACCCAGACATAATGGCTTTTGACCAGGCTGCAGAGATCTGCCAACATCCTCAGGACGGGGGAGAACAAGCCTCACAAAAGAGAGGAGAGAGAGGACCACCAGAGCCTGCATACAGCAGCATAGATGTTTAAAAGTCCCGGATGTATGTCTGCTCTGGGATTTTAGCATCTGTCCTAATTATAAATGCTAATATTTTGGCAGCCGTTGTTTCTACTAGAGGTAGAGTGGATGCTTCTACAGAGTGGGTCAGACCCTGAACCCACATTTATTTATTATACATCTATACAAATGTATATATACATATTTGTGTGGCATACACATATATGCGTACATGAATATGTACCTATATGCATTTACTTACCACACACAGCATTAGCCTCTGGGCAATCTGAGGTAGGAGAAGCTTTGAAGAATGCAGTAACATAATTCCTAAAGCTTGGATATATCTAGATGGGTCTTAGCTGCTCCCTTAGTAGATCCAAACTATGAGAAACAGAGACCTAAATATCCTTCATTGCTTTTCTGAGTGTCCATTACAGAAGAAATGATTTTGTAGCTGTCTCTAGGGTCCATAAGTTCTGTGAGCCTAGAGTGTCATGCTGAATATGCTGTCAATTCTGTGTCACTGGAGACCACCCTCTGACCTTTGTTGGCCACAGGTTTGTATAGGAGCTTCAGATAAGGAGAACCTATCAAGGATCAGAAGTTTCAAGAATAAGCAGTAATGCCAAAGCTCTGCATGCTGTGGGGCTAAAAGCTTCAGGGTCTCCATCTCTAAATAAGGCTTCATAATGGGTTCTACATCTATATAAAAAGTGCTTCAAGATGGGGCCTGCTTGGTATTGTGCTACTAGCAGTATCAGAATGGTATTTTTTATATGCCGTTAGGGAAATATAAACTGGATTAGTCACTTTGGAAATAAGCTTTGGAGTTTCACAAAAGGCTGAAAAAAAGAATTACTTTATGACCAAGCTGTACCACTGCTAGCATACCCAGAGGACTTTACATCTTACTGCAGAGATACCAGAGATAGTTGAACATCTATGTTCATTGCTACTTTATTTATACTAACTAGGATATGGAATTAACGTAGATGTCCATCAAATGGTGAATCAATAATTAAAATGTGGTACATATGCATAATGACATAATCCTTAGCTGGAAGGAAAGATGAAATGATAGTTTTTTCAGGCAAATGGATGGAACTGGAAAAAGGATGTATAAGAAACAAAGAGACCCACTCTCAGACAGAAAATTATGGCATGCAATTCCTCATATGTGGGTTCTGGTTTCAAATCTTTTGTTTTGTGTTTAACTTGAACTATGTGGAAGCAAGGAAATCAGAAGTGGACCATGAAGGGTCTATCTAGGGGCTTAATATCCCAAGGTGAAACAAAAGGAGAGATGGGAATGCTGGGTAGACAGGTTCAAGGAGGTCGTGGAGTGTTGGGGTTGAGGATAAAGGGCTGGGGAGAGCATAAATCATCACAAAGAATGCATGAGGAACCCACATGGGACTTGTAACCCAAGTTAAAAATATGAGAGAATATTGAAAGACAAAGGATATGAAAAGTTTGGGGGAGGGGACTCCTGGGAGGCCAAGGGAAAGGGGGAGGTGACCAAAAGGAGAGATAAAGGAGTTGGTTAACCAAAAACATTGGATATATGAAGAATGCCCTTCTTATGAAACCATGCTAGCTTGTAAGTTAATTAAAATTATAACAATAACAAACAACAGAGTTTGAACAGAAGTAACCCATACAGGTGAACAATATTGCTTCCAAAGGACATGAATTATTAAGCAAAAGTCTCAGTACCAGACATGGAATACTTCTTTATGTGTTTTTATTGGCTAGGAAAGCCCCAGAGGCACCTAGATCATCACAAGTTATTGCCATCACTCTTGGTTGTTTAGCATAGGTAGAGAGAGAACAGGATCCTATTGCTAAAGAAACCACCTACTTTGGATGCAGAACATTGGAGTACTGAGTCTCAACTAGTCCAAAACTACCTCCTTACTGGTTACCTTTTATAATGCTGGAATGGGCCATGCAGCATGCTCATGGAGAAGAAACATCAGTGGTCTTACCTAGTACTGGACCCTGCACGTTCTAACACTGACCTGCCAGACAAGATGTTCCCACTGGAGCAACAGTGGTAGGAATATTTGTGGGGTATCCAACCACTTTCTAAATGGACTGAGGGCCTGCTCTGAAGAAGGAAATTGATGCCTGGTTAAAACACCTGACTAGGCAGGTCATAGGCCATAGGGGAGAATCTATTGATACTATTTTGCTAAGTGGCCATGATGTGAAACTGCCTTCTAAATATTTATGTTTTTATCCAGAGGTTTGTGCTGCTCTCAAATTTCATCACATAAACTTCTTATTGTAGTTGATAGAGGCTAATGCGGAGACGTACAACTATTCACAGTGCATAATTGTGAAAGCTTAGACATAGACAGAGCAACCTTTTATTTATCAACCCCCATCTCCAAAGACTCAAGGAATATGGTATATAAGGAAATGGAAAGAATGTAGGAGCTTGTAGTGGTTTGAATGAGAATGGCCTCTGCAGTCCATTTGGTAAGCTTGGCTTCCCCTTGGTTGACTGTTTAGGAAGGATTGGCAGATGTGGCCTTGTTGAAAGAGGTATGTCAATGGGGTTGGGTTTTGAGCTTTCAAAAGCCCTCATCAGGTTCGGTCTCCCTCTTCTTACTGCTTATAAATTAGATGTAAATACTAAGCTACTGCTCCAGCACCATGCCTGCCTGACTCCCTTACATGATGCTCTTGGATTTTAACTCTCTTATAGTCTAAGCAAGCTTCCAATTAAATTCTTCCCTCAATCAGTTTCCTTGGTGATGGGGGTCTCTTCACAGAAATAGAAAAGTAACTGAGACAAAGCCCGGAGGTGAGCAGGAGTGTGTCTTCTGTACATGCCATGGGTATCACGTATATGTGCTCACAGAAATTGTATTTACTTGCATAATATCTGTACACGATTAAACCAGTAAAAAAATCCAGCATGGATCAGGAAGGAGGGTCCTAAGGTCCACCACTAGCTGAGGAACTAAAAGCAGTTCATCAACTGCTATTTAGTAAGGGACAGTCCCTTTTCTTCGAGGAGTGACCACTGGCAGGTTCCTCATACATCAGTGTCATGTGCATACGAGCAGCACTGATTGGAGGTAGTGTGTATTAGATATGATATCACATATTATATCTGTCTATGAAATTTTCAAGGAATTAAAAATATCAAAGAACCCACTTATAAAGACAAGTCTACAAAAGATCTGTCTCCAAGAGTAGAGAGGAATCAGAAGCCCCGAGTAATGGAAACTGTGAGGTAGAAGAACATGGAGTAGTGGAGGGGAAGCTGTTTGACAATGAGGAGAGAAGAGACAAGGGACATCCGGGTCATTCTGTATGGATCAGCACTGGAGGTCTACGTGACCCATAGCCTAGGACTGGAGTTCATGGTCCAGCTTCTGTTCCCTTAAGGCCTGTGCATACTTGGAGCTGTAGCCTGAGATCCCCACGCTCATGCCAACTCTAGGAATCTCTTCCTCATCTTAGTTTTAGCCTTTTCCTGTGGCCAAAGATCCCAGGAAAGGAGTCAACAAACAAAGCTGCAGCTTTCTGCGCACTGTCTCTTTCTCTTAATATTCCTCCAACCCTCATTCCTTGCTAATAAATGTATAAAGTAGGGACTTGTTTTTTGTTCTACTTTGAGAACATAATGACAGTAACTATGCTGGCTTCTGTAATCCCTGAGAACAAAGACCAGAAAGAAATTAAGAAGTTATTATTGAAATGTGAGATGGACAGTGATAGATGCCAGAAGCAAGCAACTGTTACCACTCTTTATTTGAATTATCATAATTTACAGATGTCCAAGTTCAGTCTTTGTCCAAAATTCCTGAGTCTGGCCTTCTTGTACTGAGGGTTGAACCCTGGGCTTCATATCTGTCAAACAATTTTGCTCTACCATTGAGCTATATTCCCAATACTCTTACATGACACAGGTCTGCAGACTGGGCTCAAATTTACTTAATATCTTAGGATGTAACCCTGTACGTGATCATTAGTTGGGTGGGAGGGAGACCAATAAAGTCTTTGACAACTGCATCCTCCTGGTGACAACAGCTCCTTCTGCTGACTGAATTTATTTCTTCAAAAAAAACAAAAAACAAAAAACAAAAAACCACAGCATTATAATGCCTAAAGCAATGAAGTCCCTTAAAACCCAGAATCCCTTGTTGGGACTGTCAGAACTGGAGATTCTAATCCAAATCCGTATCTGAAAAACTGATTAAAGAATAATGTAATTTTCTTATTTTGAATATGGCAATCCTAAGAATGAAAATTGCAAACTAAGTTATTGTTAACTGTAAGACAAAGACTAACTCTGCTCAAAAATGTTAGAAAATAATATGGTAGAAAATAATCTTGATGTTATTATCAGTGGGAACTCTAATCTTGTTCTAGAAAAGTCTTTTTTTTTTTTTTAGATGAGTCTCATTGTATAGCCCTGGCTACCCTAGAACTTAGTATGTAGACCAGGCTGGCCTTGTACTCACAGAGTTTTATCTGCTTCTCTGCTGGGCTTAAAAGTATGTGCTACCATGCCAGACCCTAGGAAGAAACATTTAAACAGCATTTCTACACACTCTTTGCCACAAACCAAGTTATTTAATATGGGTATGAAAATGACTTTCTTACTTTATAAATATTTTAGGTTTAGAATTTGGCCAAGGCCAGTTTATCTCCTACCCGAGTCAACATTTTGCCTCATGAAACATGAACACTCTGTTCCCTGGAGTCTGACACTTCTTTGTGCTGGCTTAGGCAGTGAGATGGGGCTCTTCATGCTTCTCTGACTGTCACAGTTTCCATCTATTGCTCCGGAAGACATAAGCCCCAAGGAGAAGAAAGTCCATAAAAGCTGCCTTGGAAAGATTCATTTTTATGGACAGTAAGATAGAGTGAACATGACTGAAATCTGGGGACATGTATTTATTAGCAGACCCTGATTCCCTATGTCTGTGGAGATAGATGGATGATGGATGATAACTGGCAGGAGGGATAGGGTGACCAGGCATAACAGATAGCATAGATATTTGCTGTTTGTTTCTTCTGCATTTAATCATGGCAAGGGAACATGAGCATTGACGTTCATGACTCCTTTATGAATGTGCCATTGTCTGCATTTCTTAGCACTTGTAGGAGGTAGGTAGAGGCAACTCTCTATGCTCTACACACTGCTAAGACTGGGAGCAGACAACTGATCTCACCGTGGGTTGCCAGGCAGTCTACTGTGGCACCTGGAGTTAGAGCCAAGTTCTTGGGTGCCATGCTATTTGGAGAAATGGATCAGTAAAAGGGACCAGTGGATCTCTGAACAGCTCTGTTCTTTCAGCTTGCTGCTCTGCTTCTGGATGCCTGTAACTCTAGCAGTTGTTTGCTTTCTCAGTCTCTTTCTTTAGTCTTTCTGAGTCCAAGCATAATTCTCCTTCAATTACATAATCAACTTTATTACTCTTATACACTACAATTCTGACCCATACAGATATGACCAAGACACAAAGTTCCCAGCATTTTCTGAGTCAACTATAACCATTAATTGACTTAATATAAAGTGCTATGAGAAGAAGTTTCTTTCCTTATTCTTACTGTATAGAATACAAATGTCAAAACCTAGCGCAATGTCCAATGTTGTATAGCTTCTAAGAGCAAATTCCACAATGCAGTCTTGGATGTAAGGCTCTAGAGCCTACTGCATGAGCAAAAGGCTCTGAGCCAGGCAGCCTGGCACAGGCTGAGCCTGTGATATATTTACCAGCATTCACTTTTCCACACTTGACATACCACTAGACTATTTCCTTGATTTGTTCATACCCAGATGCAGACATCAGACTGACTTTGGCCAATGAAATAGGAAGGGAAGAGAGTTTGTGTCACTTCTAGGGGACAATATATCTGAGATATGATTTTAGATTTCCTGAGTCATTCTGAAAGCTCAGATAAATGAAAATGACCACATGAACTCAGGGAAAATGAGCAAGTAGAAGGTTGCTCAACATGACTCATTCTTACAAGACTCTAATGGGAACAAGGAGTCACTGATTTTGTTGCAGATCTCTAATTTCAGGGTTACCTACTTAAGTCCGAAACCTATGCTATCGGTTGTAATAGTTAATAGTGGGTGGAGAGATAATTAAGCACATTAATTTGACCTCAAGCCTAGGAAGATCTTTGCTAACTGCAAGGGAACACAATTCTCAGCCCAAGGTTGTGCCTGGAATCCCTGCCACTTTGCAATCATTTCCATTAAAGCTTTAAAAGGTGTTTTCACAGTCTTCTTTCCACAAAAGACTTCATTTCTCTTCTGCATTGCATCCCAAGGCAGGTGGGGGTTGGAAGCAGAATGGTATTTTACGATCTGCCTTTTGGATCTCCTGAAAAAACTTCCATTAGAACTGACCTACACTCTCCCCCATGGGGTGTAAGCTACATCTCGGTTTAGCAGTGAATGTTTTTCCTCTGTGCCCGCAAAGTTTGGTACTAGGGAAGAATAAAATATGGTAATTTCCTGATATTGAGTTTGTTAAATTATGCACTGATAAAGAGATCCATACTTCTCCTTCTAATTAGAGGGTACTATTTGAGTAAAGGCAAGTAAATTGCCACAACATGTCGAAAGGTATTATTTTATTTTGAATGACACTTTAGCAATAAAAAGGGCTAGTTTCACTACAAATCCTTTATCTTCAAAGGTCAAAATATTATATATTTTCCAAGAGCTTTCCTACCTGTAAAACATCTTCTGGGAAATATAATACCATGCCTTATGGGGGAGATAATTAGCAGGGGATATGGATGCTGTCTGTCAAAGAATTATTAAACTATGAAGTACTACATAAAAGGGCCTTTTCTTTGCATTAGCTAAATTGTACAATAGAATTTCATCAAACAAATGTAAAACCAAAGTAGACAACTGCTGGGGCTATTCATCTCACAGAACAAGGAGAGTGCAGAGCAGTGCATAGGTTGAGTACAGTGTCTTTGATTAAATTAACTGGGGCATTTGCCCTGAGCTCCATCAAATGAAGATGCCATGTCTGTAAAAAAAATCACTGAACATTTTTCATTTAGGGCAGAGAATTTATGAGATTATATAACCTCTCATGGCCACTGCAATTATGAATTCAAGACTTTCAATTTGTTTTTCAACAAGGCTGTAAGTGCTCTGCAACCATATGAGAGCATGTTTGCACTGGTTAGTATCCAGAACCCCTAGTTCATGTGACCAAGAAAAAGGAAAATATTGTGGAATGAACAAAACCAGAACCTCCCTTTAACATGCTTCTACAATGTCTATAAGGCAAATAAACATTCCCGTCATTCATTCCATGACATATCATAAGAAGTCATTTTATTTAGAAAACATCTAGTTCTATATTGCAAAATAAAGTGAATTTCAAAAATCTATACTAATCTTCTTATGAAGAAGAATAAATACCAACCTTTTCCTTCAAAAGAGCAGATATTTGTTAATTTATTTTGACATAATTCTACACAAATATACACTTAAGGGACATTGCATCTTATTAGCTTGGGGGGCTAATAGTCATTAAAATATGAAAGATTTAATAGATGTTACAGCACCAAAAAATAGATTTTTAGATGGCTTCCTGACTCGGTTGTTTGAGACCCTTAAATCTTTTACTTCAAACAGCAGATTTATTTCTAATATTTTGGCGATTTGTTTCCAGATGAGGAACTCTAAAAATCCAAGGCTTCTATTTGTAAGATATGTCTGCTAGTTACCCTCTATGATGTCAGTCTTATTATCTTCACTAGATCAAAAGCAAGTATTTACGGTCAACACTGAATTTTATTTATCAATGAAAGTTGGGTCACTAGAAACAAGGCTATGTGTTAGGTGGACCAATGTATGAATCTAGAAGACGTCAGTGGAGGAGACAATATATATCACTAGTTTTTAAGGGCTGTTTTAATTCCTTTTCTGTTGCTGTAATAAATAACTCAACAAAGGCAACTATAAACATGGAGAAAAAATAATTTTTGCCACACAGTTCCAAGGTACAGTCCATCATGGGGTGGGTGGGGGCGCAGACCTTCTGGCAAGAGCTGGAGGTGGCTAATCAAATGACATATACACCCAGAAGCAGAAAGAGATGCATGAGGCTTGTGAGCTTCATTTTTTGGTAGTGTAGGACCTATGCTCGGGAATGGTGCTAACCTCCTGTAGGGCAGCTCATGCCACTTCAACTAATCCACTTCACTTCAATCCCCCAGAAGCAGGCCCAGAAATTAACTTAGTCTAAATAGGCACCTTAAGTGTGGCTGGATGCTTGTATCTTATGTGATTGCAGATCCTACAAATTGACAATTGACATAAACCATGGTCATTAACATCTTCTATTTCTTGTGTCTTCCATCTTTACTCTGTTTAGTAAAACTGTAAACTTGGCAATATATAAACAATAGGTACAACTCCGTTAAAATTTATAATTAGGAACTCCATGTTTTGGCCAACACAATTTATCTGCATGGAAAGTAACAATAAATTTTAAAATTGTTCATGATAAGAGCTGAAAGTCTTTAAAATGTGTTTTCTAAAGTAAAAGAACTTCAGTTGTTTTATTTTATGATAAAACTGAGGACTAGTTAGAAAGCTCAGCCAGTAAAGGTACTTACCAACAAGACTGACTATGTAAGTGTGATTGCCAGGACCTGCATGGGGAAAGGAAATAATTGACCCTGGTGGATTATCCTTTTACCTTCACATAGGTGCTGTGGCAAATGCAAACAGTCCTGTAAAATAAATAAATAGAAAAAAGAAATATCTTTGTTTAATAATATGTTTTCCCCAACTCTCTGATAATAAAGACCCATAGAACATCTCTAAACGCTCTGAAAAATTATATAACTCAGACTGGCAAATCCTGGCCTTCTCCTCATGTCATCATGCTGACTCTTGGTCATGGCTTCTATGTCACCATGCTGACTCCATGCCATGGCTTCTATGGCACTATGCTGACTCTGTGTCATGGCTTCTATACCACTCTGCTGACTCCATGCCATGGCTTCTATGGCACTATGCTGACTCCATGTCATGGCTTCTGTCTTAGTCAGGGTTTCTATTCCTGCAAAAAAAAAAAAAAAAAAAAAAARAAGAAGAAGCAAGTTGGGGAGGAAAGGGTTTATTCAGCTTACATTTCCACACAGCTGTTCATCACCAAAGGAAGTCAGAATTGGAACTCAAGCAGGTCAGAAAGCAGGAGCTGATGCAAAGGCCATGGAGGGATGTTTCTTACTGGTTTGCTTCCCATGGCTTGCTTAGCCTGCTCTCTTAAGGAACCCAAGACTATCAGCCCAGAGATGGTACCACCCACAAGGGGCTCTCCCGGACTTGATCACTAATTGAGAAAATGCCCCACAGCTGGATCTCACGGAGACACTTCCGAACTGAAGTGCCTTTCTCTGTGATAACTCCAGCCTGTGTCAAGTTGACACACAAAACCAGCCTGTACAGCTTCCATGTCACTATGCTGACTGCATGTCATGGCCTCTATGTCACTATGCTGACTGTGCTTCATGGCTTCTATGTCACTATGCTGACTCTAGGTCATGACTTCTATGTCTTTGTGTTGACTCCATAATTTTTAATGGTATCTACTTCTCATCTCACATGTTTTTACTTCTGTATTTTGTTAATATGATAAAAAGCCTCCAAGAGTTAGGCTTTCTCATGTTACTGTATGATGGGATTAAGGGTGATAAAACAGCCCTTCCAATCCTTCTCCCCCTTCTACCACCACCACCCCTTTCTGCTGTGACAGAATCTTGCCAGCACTGCCACAGAGAAGACACCATCTCCTCATACTTCCTAGAGAACCAACCACTCAGTGCATCTGAGAATCAGCTGCACTCAGGGCATCTGCCCTTTCTGCTGTGGCAGAATCTTGCTAGGTCTGACACAGTGAAGACACCATCTCCTGATATTTCCTAGAAAACCAGACTCTCAGGGCATCTGAGAACCAGCCACACTCAGGGTATTTGAAAACCAACCACACTCAGGGCATTTGGAGTGCAGAGAGGACTGGGAGTACAGGAGAGCTGGTCTCCAAGGAAAGCCTACATACCTGTGTGCACTGAGAGAACAGGAATCCCAGGAGTAAAAATACACAGGCTTGCAGGACAGATAAGCCACAGTCAGAGACAGCAAGACTAGCTAACACCAGAGAAAACTAGGTGGCAAAAGGCAAATGCAAGATCAGATCATTACCAACAGAAACCAAGGCAACATGGGACCATCAGAACACAGATCTCCCACAACAGCAAATCCTGGATAACTCAATACACCAGAAAAGCAAGAGCTGGATTTAAAATCACATCTCATGATGCTGATAGAGGGCTTCAAGAAGAACATAAATAACTCCCTTAAAGAAATACAGGAGAACATGGGTCAACAGGTAGAAGCCCTTAAAGAAGAAACACAAAAATCCCTTAAAGAAACACAGGAGAACATGGGTCAACAGGTAGAAACCCTTAAAGAGGAAACACAAAAATTCCTTAAAGAATTTCAGGAAAACACAAACAAGTAAAGAAACTGAACAAAACTACCCAGCATCTAAAAATGGAAGTAGAAACAATAAAGAAATCACAAAAGGAAACATCTCTGGAGATAGAAAACCTTGGAAAAATGTAGCAGTCATAGATTCAAGCATTAGCAACAGAATACAAGAGATAGAAGAAAGAATCTCAGGTGCTGAAGATACCATAGAAAACATTGACTCAACAGTCAAAGAAAATGCAAAACCATAAAGTTTCTAACCCAAAACATCCAGGAAATCCAGGACACAATGAGAAGACCAAACCTAAGGATTATAGGTATAGAAGAGAATGAGGATTTACAATTTAAAGGGCCAGCAAATATCTTCAACAAAATTATGAAGAAAACTTCCCAAACCTAAAGAAAGAGATGCCCATGAACATACAAGAAGCCTATAGAACTCCAAAGAGACTGGACCAGAACAGAAACTCCTCCTGACACATAATAATCAAAACACCAAATGTACTAAACAAAGAAAGAAAATTAAAAGTAGTAAGGGAAAAAAGTCAAGAAACATAAAAAGGTAGACCTATCAGAATTACACTAGACTTCTCACTGGAAACTATGAAGGTTAGAAGATCCTGGATAGATGTCATACAGACCGTAAGAGAACATAAATGTCAGCCTAGGCTACTATACCCAGCAAAACTCTCGATTACCATAGACAGAGAAAACAAGACATTCCATGACAAAACCAAATTTACACAATGTCTTTCCACAAACCCAGTTCTACAAAGGATAATGTGTGGAAAATACCAACACAAGGCTGGAAACTACACCCTAGATAAAGCAATAAAGTAATCTTCTTTCAACAAACCCAAAAGAAGATAGCCACACAAAAACAGAATTCCACCTTTAGCAATGAAAATAACAGGAAGCAACAATCGCTTTTCCTTAATATCTCTTAACATCAGTGGACTCAATTCCCCAATTAAAAAGACATAGACTAACAGAATGGATACCTAAACAGGACCCAACATTTTGATATGTACAAGAAACCCATCACAGAGACAAAAACAGTCACTACCTCAGAGTCAAAGGTTGGAAAACAATTTTCCAAGTAAATGGTCCAATAAATAAGCTTGAGTGGCCATTCTTATACTGGATAAAATCAAATTTCATCCAAAAGTTGTCAAAAAAGATAAGGAGGGACACTTCATACTGGTCAAAGCAAAAAATCTACCAAGATGAACTCTCAATTCTAAACATCTGCCCTTCAAATGCAAGGGCACCAACATTTATAAAAGAAACTTTACTAAAGCTCAAAGCACAATTGCACCCCAGGCAATAATGGTGGGAGACTTCAACACCCCACTCTTAGCAATGGAAAAATCATGGAAACAGGAACTAAACAGAGACACAGTGAAACTGACAGAAGTTATGAACCAAATGGATCTAACAGATATTTATAGAACATTCCATCCTAAAGCAAAAGAATATACTTTCTTCTCAACACCTCATGGTACCTTTTCCAAAATTAACCATATAATTGGTCACAAAACAGGCCTCAACATATGAAGGAATATTGAAATAATTCTATGCACCCTACCAGATCACCACGGCCTAAGACTGGTCTTGAGTTCAAATAAAAGACACACATACACGTGGATGTTGAACAATGCTCTACTCAATGATAGCCTGGTCAAGGAAGAAATAAAGAAAGAAATCAAAAACTTTTTAGAATTTACTGAAAATGAGGACACATCATACCAAAACTTATGAGACACAATGAGAGCAGTGCTAAGAGGAAAACTCATAGCTCTAAGTGCCTCCAAAAAGAAAATGGAGAGAGCTTAAACTAGTAGCTTGACAACACACCTGAAAGCTCTAGAACAAAAAGAAGCAATACACCCAAGAGGAGTAGATGGCAGGAAATAAACTCAGGGCCAAAATCAACCAAATAGAAACAAAATAACTATACAAAGAATCAACAAAACCAGGAGCTGGTTCTTTGAGAAAATCAAAAGATAGATAAACCCTTAGCCAGACTAACAAGAGGGCACAGAGGCACTACCTAAATTAATAAAATCAGAAATGAAAAGGGAGACATAACAACAGAAACTGTGGAAATTCAAAAAGTCATCAGATCCTACAAGAGCTTATACATAACAAAATTTGAAAATCTGGACAAAATGGACAATTTTCTAGATATATATCAGGTGCCAACGTTAAAACAATATCAGATAAACCATCTCAGTAGTTCCACAAGTCCTGAGGAAACAGAAGCTCTTGTTAATAGTTTCCCAACCAGAAAAAGCTCAGGAACAGATGGGTTTAGTAGGGAAATTCTATCAGATCTTTAAAGAAGATCTAATACTGATACTCTTCAAACTATTCCACAAAATAGAAACTCAGGGAACACTACGTAATTCACTCTATGAAGCCACAACAACATTTATAACTAAATCAAAGACCAAACGAGGAAAGAGAACTTCAGATCAATTTCCCTTATGAACATTGATGCAAAAATACTTAACAAAATTCTAGCCAACCGAATCTAAGATTACATCAAAATGATAATTCACCACGATCATGTAGGCTTCATTCCAGGGATTCAGGGATGGTACAATATACAGAATTCCATCAATGTAGTCCACTACATAAACAAGCTCAAAGAAAAAAACCACATGGTCATCTCATTAGATGCTGAAAAAGCATTTGACAAAATTCAGCATCCTTTCATTCTAAAAGTCTTGGAAATAACAGGAATTCAAGGCCCATACCTAAACATAGTAAAAGCAATATACAGCAGACTACAGAGTTTCTGCAAGGCAAAAGACACTGTCAAAAGGACAAATAGGCAACCTACAAATTGGGAAAAGATCTTCACCAACCCCACATCGGACAGAGGGCTAATATCCAATGTATACAAAGAACTCAAGAAGTTAGACCCCAGAAAACCAAATAACCCTATCAAAAAATGGG
>BDUI01000002.1:4087445-4116620 GCA_002335545.1 Apodemus speciosus | reverse complement strand
AATCATTCACACATTTATGAACCACTAAGCATTCAGTGTCCATTTTGAAACAGGCCTTCCCTGGGACTGCCTTGTTGGCCCCGCTGGCTCCTGATTCATGATCTCTGTCTTTAGTGCCCCAGGTGTGACCTGGTGTTCTTTCTCCGGGGTCCCACCCCTGCCTCACACAGGAGTCTCTGTGGGATCTCTTCTTCCAAGCCCTTTCACGTGAGCTTTAACACAGTCCCTCACGTTGTGGTGACCCCCCAACTATAATGTTTTTTTGTTGCTATTACATGCTATTACATTACTGTAATTTTGCTACTGTTATGAGTTGTATGGTAAGTATCTGTGTTTTCCGATGCGCTTAGGTGACCCCTGTGAAAAGGTCGAATGACCCTGAAGAGGTCGTGACTCATAGACTGAGAATCATGGCTTTAGGGGCAAACAGGAAGTGTTGAGAACCTCTTCTTGGGAGCTTGGGGACGCATGAGGTGTGTGCTTACGGTGGCTGGTAGAATCGGGGGGAGGGGTTTAACTTGGAAGTGAACTGGAGGCAGATTCATATATTAGATTCATTGAAAGAATCCAGAGAATACATCATAGACTAAATTCCATAAACACCCTTAAAAATCGCCCCCACCCCACCCCCGAGATTAGTTGGGAGATGAGAAAACACAGGTTCTGGCTGATAAGACCATGCACTGTGGGTCACCCAAGCTCTGCCGGGGAACGTGAGGAAGGAGACCGCCTGCGTAAGAGGCGGGGCTTTCAGTGTGTGGAAAAAGTCTCTGTTTTTTCCAGACAACTGCTCCATTGTCTCTCGCTTCTAAAGAGTCACCTGTGACAGTGAGGAGAGAAGTTGACGGTATAAAAGGTTCATTATTTTCATTCTTTTCTCTTGGAAAACGATCACTCCACAGCTCGTTTCTCCCTGATTCATAGAAATGAGAGGCCGAGGGAAGTTTTGAGCTGCTTTGGCTTTCCCCAAAAAGCTGTCCTGGCTCGGGGTTGGAGGGCAGTGGGAATGTCCGGCGGGGTTAAGAGCCGCTCTCGGTACCATACAGCCCAGCTTCCTTCTTGTTGCTTGAGATCTGGCTCGAGCTGTCTTCTGGTCTCTCAAATCCAAGCTAACAGCGCTATGACAAAACTAAGGTGGGCTGAGTGGGCTAGAATGAAAAGCTGTCTAGAAAAAMAAARAMAAAAAAAAAAAAAAAAGCTTGAGAAAAATTGAATTTACAGATGGTTGTGAGCAACCACGTGGTTGCTGGGAATTGAACTCAGGACCTCTGGAAGAACAGTCAGTGCTCTTAAGGGCTGAGCCATCTCTCCAGCCCCAAGAGAAATTGAATTAGCAGACTCTGATGAACAAGGAATTGTGTTGCCTCAGGCGGAGAGGTTGAGGGGATCAGCTCCGCAGTCTGGGCAGGTCACATTTGTGGACAGAGATGGCGATGGAGGTATCAGATTGTCTCTGTTGGGGACAATAGACATGGGCTTCATTCAAACCGTCGATTAATGCGAACTCAGAGGCTGTAAAGGTGATTTGGTAAGTTACTTTGGAATCTCAATTTGGGTGACACAGACTCATCTAGCTCAGATTCAGTGTCGCAGAGTTCAGGGCAATAGGGGCTTCAGCGAGGTACGAGTATCGATCGAGAGGTGGTGAGGACCACGGAGAAGACAGAAGACCAGGAACAGTCTAAGTGGAATGGAAATGACCCTAAACCATAGACCCAATAGCATTTAAGTGCGCGCCTTGAACCGGTTGGTACACAATGATTGTCTGGTTCTTCCAGACACTGTGGTCAGGGGTTGGGGGGGTGAACAAAGGTCACATTCTTAGGCAGTGGCTTGAGCTGAATTAGTCCTGTCCCTCCCACAGGGGACAAAGTTCTTTCCAGGTTGCTTTCTCCGTAGCTGTTATCGTCACAGAACATCCTCTGCCTCTTCTGAGGCGGTCTGTAATTGGCTGAAGTCTGGCTGTTGTGATTGGCTGACTGAGAGTCAAGCGTTCACAAAGGCGTTTGCCTGTTTGGTTTTCCATCACAGGACAGTAGGTCGCAATTCGGTCGGATGGAATTATCCTCAGGGCAAATCTAGCTGGATTTATAAAGTTAAAGCAAAGGCAGAGCACGTGCTTTGGCCCAGTTAGCATTTCCCATGAAGTTCTTGTGTTCCTAACCTACGGAAACAATGACTGTCTTTCAGTTTTTATTAGGAACAATAGAGAAATCTGTACAGGACTAAACCTGTGTCTCCAGTAAATAGCACTCAAGAGATTTAATCCTTTTTTGTTTTTTCTTTTGAGATTGGCTCTCCAACTATAGCATAGCGAGCCTGGAACTCACCATGCTTGTCGGACTGGACTCAAACTGATGGTAATCCTCCTGCCTCAGCTACTTGACTGCCAAGATTACAGGTGTGAGCTACCACGCCTGGCTCAAAAGTATAACTCTTCACTTAGTCTGAGCTCTGGAAAGGAATGAGAGCTCATGATAGGTCTTCTTGCCTTAGTGCCTGGCAGTGTACCAGAAGGAAAGACAATTTGGCATTCTAACAAGCAGCTTGCTTCTAAATCTTACCAGTGAGTAACCTGTATCTCTGTACTTCCAAAATTCATGTGCTTGGCATCCTTTTAAACTATGTGGATCAACCTTGAACAGGGCATAGTGGGGTTCTGTAATCCCAGCTACTCTGAAATAAACTGAAGTGGGAGGAGCTACTTTGAAATAAACTGAGGTGGGAGGAGCTACTCTGAAATGAGCTGAGGTGGGAGGAGCTACTCTGAAATGAGCTGAGGTGGGAGGAGCTACTCTGAAATGAGTTGCGGTGGGAGGACCTTGCAGCCAGAGTAGAAGACCAGTCTGGCAAGCATGGTAAAACCTCATCAATTAATTGTTTGATCAATCAAAAAATTTAAAAATTTATCGAGATATATGTTACATACAATAACATGTAATCATTTCTATACAATTAGACGAGTAAATTTCTATTTACAAATTAGATTAAGTCCTGAAGAGGTTCTCAAAGAACCAAGCCTCAAAGCATTCAATTCTGATTTTTTTCCTCCACCAAACAACCTTTTAATTTAGCGGTTCTTAATCTGTGGATTACGATCATCAGAAAACACATATTTCTGGTGGTTTTAGGGAACAGAGACACTGTTCCTCTATAAAATTATAGTTGTGAAGTAGCAACGAAAATAATTTTATGGTTAGGGATCATCAAAACATGAGGAACTGTATTAAAGGGTCTTGGCATCGGAAGGTTGAGAACTGTTCCTCTAATAACAGTGATCACTGTGATGTTGACCTATGGGGAAGGGATCAAATTGGCATGAACTCGAAGGCCTGGTTGGTGTTGTAGGAAAGGAAAGACACACCTTTCCTCATTCCTCACCCGTCATTAGGTGATGACCAACACTCCTATAACCAAAGACAGGTTAACAAAAATGTCTAGCTAATAGAGTTTTACATGTCAGAGGACTCTTCTGATTAAAGACTCAAAGATATGGTAGAAAGGACTTGATACCCCTCTAAGGCTTAGCTGTTAAGAATGGCGAGCAGGAAGGTGAAGGGACAGGAGAGGAAGTGAGAGAGCTGAGCTGAGTGGTGGTGAGAAGCAAGGCCTGTCTGTCTGGATTCTTCTGTCTCCTCTATTGAACTGTGCCTCCTTCCTGGGAGTGAAGGAGCAAGACCTTCGGGACTGAAGATCTTCACATCTTCACAGTCAGTTGTTACACAGAAGGCTGGGGAAGATCAGGATGATATTTTTAGGTCTTTCTGACTGGCTCCTGCAGAAAGGGGATCTAGTTTTTATGAGTCACCCTGGAGGAACATGCAGGGCAAGAGACAAAAGATCAGGAGGAGGTCAGGGCGAGAGGTTCCTTCTGAGGTCCCCATTTGGGGGGTCTCGTCTTCCGTGTCCCATCAGCATGCTGCACATCCTTGTAAAACCCACCATTCAGCTTCCTGGTTTCATGCACAGTTTTTAGTGATGGGCTTGGTTCATTCGTGAGGGATGGCTGTGTTTTCTGCTCAGTGCTGAGATTTCAAAGCTGGAAGCAAGAACCCGCATGTCTTAGTTTGGGTTTCGTTGCTGTGAAGAGACACAATGACCAAGGCAGCTCTTGTAAAGGTTAACATTTAATTGAGTGTGGCTTACAGTTTCAGATGCTTAATCTCTTATCATCATGATAGAGAGCAGGCAGGCATGGTGCTGTCGGTCCTGAGTTCTATGAGAAAGCAGGCTGAGCAAGCTAGTAAGCAGCACCCCTCTGTGGCCTCTGCATCAGCTCCTGCCTCCGGATTCCTGCCCTGTGCGAGTTCCAGTCCTGACTTCCTTCAATGATGAACAACAAGGAGGAAGTGTAAGCCAGATAAACCTCTTCCTCCCCAGCTTGCCTTTTTGGTTATGGTGTTTCTTCACAGCAATAGAAACCTTAACTAAGAGACAATATTCAAGTGTGGTATGTGGGGCTGTGTGTTTCTGAGAAAGAATGTGGAGTTACAACTGGTGTTTGCGTCCAGGTGATGCCACTCACTAGTAGTGTGTGTAATCTTTGTCAACTTACTTAAAAGTGAATTTTATCTCAATGTGTTAAATATATGCCTACTATATATGCTTATATAGTATATCACTACTGTATATTAACACATGAGACTATATATTAATCCACCCTGAGTGCTGAGATGACAGCATGCAGTGGCATTTCAGTTCCATGTCATGTGTGCCGGCCAAGCAGTGTGCCGATGAGCTCTCTCCTGAGTTCACACTGCTGGCATCTCTTCAGCGATGTGGATATCAGAAAAGCAGAAGGTGACTTAGGGTTTCTATTCCTGCACAAACATCATGACCAAGAAGCAAGATGGGGAGGAAAGGGTTTATTCAGCTTACACTTCCACATTGCTGTTCATCACCAAAGAAAGTCAGGACAGGAACTCACACAGGGCAGGAACCTGGAGGCAGGAGCTGATGCATAGGCCATGGAGGGGTGTTGCTTACTGGATTGCTTCCCCGGGCTTGCTCAGCCTGCTTTCTTTCTTTCTTTCTTTCTTTCTTTCTTTCTTTCTTTCTTTCTTTCTTTTTTTTTTTTTTTCGAGACAGGGTTTCTCTGTGTAGCCCTGGCTGTCCTGGAACTCACTCTGTAGACCAGGCTGGCCTCGAACTCAGAAATCCGCCTGCCTCTGCCTCCCAAGTGCTGGGATTACAGGCGTGCACCACCACACCCGGCCTTCTTCTCCATTTATTTATTTATTTATTTATTTATTTATTTATTTATTTATTTTTTGGTTTTTCGAGACAGGGTTTCTCTGTGTAGCCCTGGCTGTCCTGGAACTCACTCTGTAGACCAGGCTGGCCTCGAACTCAGAAATCCGCCTGCCTCTGCCTCCCAAGTGCTGGGATTAYAGGCGTGCACCACCACACCCGGCCTTCTTCTCCATTTATTTAAAGACAGAATCTCTACGGAGCCCTGGATGTTCTGGGACAGGCCAGACCAGGCTGGCTTTGAACTCACGAACATCTATTTGTCAGTGGCTTGCAAGTACTGGGATTAAAGGCATGCACCACTAGCTTCATTTTCTGTTTTTAGCTAGGGCCGTCTCATATCTCGTTATGTAGTGCAGAATGACCTCTAGCTTCTTTCATCTTCCAAGCACTGTAATTATGAGCATCCTCCATCACACTGGAACCCAAGTCCATCTTAGCTGGTGAGCCAGAATGGTCTTCCACGGTTTGGTCCCCTCAGTGGCCCAGGTCTCTAATATGCCTTAATATCTGTTATGAAGGGCTCACACAATAAGGGAGAAGTTTGGGCCTAGAAAGAGGACTCAGCAGTTAAGAGCACTGGCTGTTCTTCCAGAGGACCAGTCTTCAGTTCCCAGTACTCGCACAACAGCTCACAACCATCTGTCAGGTTGTGACACCCACTTTCGGTCTTCTTGGGCACCAGGGTTGCGTGTGATGCACAGGGATGCAGGCAAAGTTCTAATGCACATAAAACAAACGAATAACAATAAGATATATAATACGATAAAAGTAAATTAAAAAAATAAGAGATTTGATCTTGGAGGATGACTCAGGAACTTTCCAAAGCCAGAAGTGAGGATGGAGAATTCCTGTCTTCCCAGCTGCTATAAAGAAATACCACAGGCTCATCCACTGCCACTTGGCCTGCCCGCAGAGGGTACCATTAAGATTTGTAAGTATGTGGTAGAGAGATGGGAGAGAAAGAGAAGCAGAATGGTTTGAGCGTCACGAGGAGAAGTGGAATTGGGGACTTTAGGGTTCTGAGGAACAGCCTGATGTGAGTAGCCTGTGCTGCCACCGGAGGCCATGCTGTCACTGAGGGCCAAGTCTGTGCCTATGGCCCCGTGTGGCAGCAGGGGTCTGTGACAATGTTGGTGGCACATGTTGCCATCAAAGGCCATGCAGATGTCCCTGATCTGGGCTTCCCCCTGGGATCATGTTGATGTCCAAGGGTTATTCAGAACCGGCTCTGCCCCTCATTGGCTGGAATACTCTGGAGAGCTGGCACTGCTCCTGTTATTCTTGCTGATTGCAGCGCTCAGGAGAGTGGCCCCGCCCCCTTGCTGGAGCAGAACAGTCAAGCTAGCCCTTGTGGTGGGGACTTGGGTGTGAGTGCGGGAGAGCTGGCCCCACCCCTGGTCCTGGTATGGGTGAGGAAGAGATGCTTCCTCTTGCTCCCAGGGGCTGGCGGGAGAGCTGAAGGCAGGAGAGCAGGAGAGCAGGCCCTAGAAGCAAAGGCCAAGTGAGCTGGCCAGGAGGGCATGAGAACAGGGAGAGCCGGTCCCACCTCTTGCTGGCTGAAGTGTTAGGCTAGTTAGCCAGGTCAGTGCTAGAGAGCTGGCTCTGGAGAAGTATGCGTGGGAGGGCTGGCAGACTGACCGACATAGCTACCTCTCAGGCCTGGGTCCAGGACTATGAGTTGGCTCACCCCCATACCCACTTCATCTGTGAACTCCTGGAGCACCTGAAGAGGCCAGTCTTGCAGACCCAAAGCTGCAGGATCTCTGTGACACAGGGCAGCAACAGGGCATCTGAGAGGAGTCTCAGTGCGGACCCACTATACATAATAGAGCAAGAGCCGAGGCCGCCAACCAGACCCACGACTCATTGCAAGGAACATTTGCAAGTAAAGACGTTTGAACAGAGGGGCGTACTGTGTGAGATACCCTGTGACACACTGCAGCTTCCACGATGAGAGTTGGTTTTTTTTTTAATTTTATTTTATTTCCTTCTGGGAGAGGAGCTTAGGGGTGGAGGACGGATATGAAGGGGTGGGGAGTTGAGTGGGATTGGGATGGATGCAGGATGTGAAATTCACAGAGAATCAACAAAAAGTTTAATGCCAGCAGTCTGGAGGGATAGAGCGGCCCACAGTGGGGTGCTCTGTCCTTTGTCATCCCACAAAAAAACTGATGGCAACAGGCCATGTGATCTGGGCAATTCCCATGGTTGAGATTCTCTCTTCCCAGGGGACTCTACATGGGGTCAAATTAACAATAAAATCCAACCAGCACGCGGCTTACAGAGGGCTGTCTTGTTTTATGGGGCCGGGATCCAAACTCAAGTGCTTGTGCTGACCGAACCATTCCCCAACCTCGTTTTGAGGCAAAGTCTTGCTGCATTTGTGCAGCTTGGGTTTAAACTCACGGCTGTTTTGTCTTGGCTTAATTGGTGGGATCATAGGTGTGTTCCAAAATGTCTGTCCTGCTTCTGTTTCTTAATCTGTAAAATGAGGACGGTGATAGCTTCCGCCTTAAAGATGACAGTGCCCACCTTAAAAGGCTGTCATTTCGATCAAATGGTCAATTCAAACAAAATAACATGCTCTTGGTTCTGTCATGGTGGATGGGACCCTCCCCCAATGGAATCAGTGATCTTTTATGTTGTGTGTATCATATGTGTGATAAGCATGTATATATGCGTGTTTCTGTGTGTGAGTGCAGACATCTTTCTAACACAGTGCATGAGTAGAAGTCAGAAGACAACCTTGGATGTCAATTCTAACCGCCCAGCGATTTTGAGCCAGGGTCTCTTTGTTCTGATTCACAGGCCATGGGGTTTGCTGGCCCATGAACTTCAGAGAGTCTCATCTCCATCACCTGTCTCATCACAGAAGCACGGGGTTTCAGATGTGCGTGATGGCACCAGCTTCCCATGTGTTCTGAGAATTCACATTCACACTATCATGGCAAATGCTTTACCCACAGAGCCATCTCCCCAGCCCCGAGGAATCAGCATTCTTAGTAAAGATGTCCAGGGAGCTCCCTTGACTCCTTCTGCTATGTAAGGTTGGATAGCAAAGTGGCCCTCTGTCTTCCGGAAGCAGGTTCTTACCAGAAACTGAAGCCCTGGCAAACCTGGATTCCAATTTCCCACTGTCCGGAATCATGAGAAATGAGTTTCAGTTTATTTGGTACAGTTTTATGGTATTTTCTTGTGATTGCTCAAATAGCTAAGGCAAGTGGACGAACGATTTTTAGAAGTCGTTCTGTGGTAGCAGAAGTGATTGAGCACAGTGGTAACCCCAGTTCACTATTGACTATCTGACCCTGTGTGGGCTTTGGGGCTTCTGAGCAGCAATCAAAGAAGACACAACGTTTCAATCTTACTCCCATGTAGTTTAATGCACCAGCCACACAGAGAACTTCAGAGGCCCTGGCTCAAAGATGGTGATGTTTCTTGTCCTCACCTTCCCCAGTGTATTTCAAATGAGACCAGTATTAAGCCATAGATCAGAGGCTCTGGTTCAGAGAAGATGGTGATGTTTCTTGTCCTCATCTTCCCATGTGTATTTCAAATGAGACCAATATTAAGCCATAGATAAGTATTGGCCAATCCAACACAGTTCTGATTTCCCCCTCAAATTCTTTTCTCTTTGGTCAAAGTTCGTAGCTAGCAGGTTATCACCACGGCATCTGCAGACACATTGTTCCCCTCCACCACTGCCCATTCCCATTGGCTTCATGCACTTCTTTCTGTTAGGAGCTTTCTCTCTGTTTTTCTATTACACACACTCCATTACTCCACCTTTTAAGGGCTCCTCCCCCTTCTAGTTTGTCACACACATACATTCTCTCTCTCCCTCCCCCTCATCTTTGTCTCTCCCTCTCCCCCCTCACATACACACACACACACACACACACACACACACACACACACGGATAGATAGATAGATCATCAATAGATAATAGATGATAAATGGATGGTAGATAAATAGATGATAGATATTAGATATATAGATAGATGATATATGGTAAATAGATAATAGATGTAGATAGATGATAGTTAGATGAGAGTCAGAGAGTTACAAATCGAGGCTTCATGTGTAAGCGGCAACATGGAATTTGTCTTTCTGAGTCTGACTGAATGCTTTCCCGCCACACCCATCTTCCTGAAATGTCCTTGTTCTTTGGCGGCATAGAGTTCCACTGAGCACCTGGACCAACTTCTTTATCCATTCCCATGTTGGCAGGCAGCTCCCTCTCATTTCCTGGCTATTGTAAAGAGCTTAGCGTCTTCTCAGCTCAAACAAACAAGCAAACACCTCCTAACTTCCTGAGTGCTTCTCAGAGGATGTGAAACTCTTCCTACGTTTCTTTGGGTGCTGCGTTTGTTGGGGTCCAGCTCTGCTCCTTCTGTCTCTGGGGAAAGTGGCCCCGAGCGAGCCAGCGAGCTGCCTTCCGGCCGAACTGTTTCCTCTCTCCCAGATTTTCTTGCACGTTCTCTGCATCTCAGCTTGGAATCTGACCTCAATCCCAGCCTGTGGGACAGTCCGTAAACACTTGTGCGCTCTCTCTTCCTGGGCCACAGGGTCCGTTCTCCCTGCCCGCCTGTGGAACTTGAGGCCAAGCTTAGGTCTGCAGAAATAGTTACCGGATTCCTATGTGAAGGGCCAGGACTCTGCTTTCATTATGATTAGCACAGGAACTGAGAGCAGTATGGCTTGATTTTGGGTCATCCAGGTCTACAGCCAGGACTGTACCACATACACATTATTTTAAAGTAGCAGTTCTCGGTCTGTGGGTCGTGGCCCCTGGGCAGGGGCGGAGGTCGAATGGACCCTTTCACAGGGGTCAAGTATCAGATATCCTGCATATCGGATTTTAACATTATAGTTTGTAACAGTAGCAAAGTTTAGCAACAAACATAATTTTGTTGTTGTTGTGTGTGTGTGGGGGGGGGTGGGGTGGGGTGTTACCACCACGTGAAGAACTGTATCAAAAGGTTGCAGTGTTAGAGAGATCGACAACCACCCTTTTAGAGAATTTTCGCTCCTGTTCTCATTCTCCAAAGGAGGAAGTGGATGCTGGTGAGTTTGTCTTTGAACAGATCCACGTGACAGTTTCAGCACTTTGTTTAGGGAAAAGAACACAGGCAGCCACTCTCCTGTGCAGAGAACTGATCACGGGCAAGACTGTGTCTCCTTACAGTGGGCCATCCTTTCTAGTCTAGCGGGAACAATGGTACCTGCAACTTGAATCCTTCAGCCTGTGATAAGGAGGACATTTAAGGCTAGCAGGTAAGATCTCTCCGTGCTTCCTTAGCTTGGAGAAGTATCACCTGATTGGATTTCCTTTTCATTCTGTTTTCAGCCTGGCTTCTTGTGAGGAGACGCATCAAGAGGCCACATTCTCGTGAGTGAGCTGATTCAACCAGTGCTCGGGGAAGCTACGGGCTGTGGAGGAGCGGGTTCCAGGTGTAATCTGAGAGTTATGAACATATATGTCTAGTTAAGGAACTGAGTCTACCTGCAAGGGTTTTCATGCCGTCTTCACTGTGATAGGTGAATAAATCCCTTCAAAGGAAGGATGGGACAATGACAGGCAGATGTAGGAGCGTCGGGAGCTGTTCCAGGGTTCACACTGGAGACTCTCATGTATGGGCTTGTCTGTTCATCTGTGTGTTCTTTGTCAGAGTCAGGGAAGCTCTGTTTGCACTCTGTGTCCTTCATTTTCTATGAGTGCCCAGTATAGAGCAGGTTCTGATGGATACTGATGGACAATTCATGTGGAGATGGAGGAAGGGAGAGGCTCAGAGAAGTGAGAGGTGGAAGAAAAGATCGGTGAACCAGAAAGACACTGGGCGGGGGGCACATAGGGAGAGGTATCTGAAGACACACTAACTGGGAATCCACACTGACCACCTTCTCTCTCAGTGTGACCTGGGGAAATATGCTCACCTGTCCAGGCTCCGTTTAGAAAACCTTGTACCTACGGAGTAAATGGATCTGGGGTAGATGGTCTTTATGTGGTTTGTATGAAACATTGTATCCTAGGTTAGTCAGGGCATTGCATCCCTGTGAGACGCTCTAGGTGGTTAAATAAACTAGGTAAATATTGTTTGGAATTTACAAGGTCGTAAATGGGTAGTGAGGCATCTAGCTCTCTAACATTTGTGATGCTGCTGCGTTTAAGAATGGCTTGAAATAAACCATGTGCAGCGAGGGACACACGCCTTTAATCCCAGCTCTGGGGAGGCAGAGGCAGGAGCATCTCTGAGTTCAAGGCCAGCGTGGTCTACAGAGTGGGAGTTCCAGGACAGCAAGAACTAGATGGTGAGACTTAGTGTTGCAGACAAAGGAATGTCTGGAGAGCAGGAAGTAAAGGAGTTGGAATGAGCTCTGTGGGGAGACAATGAGGAAACTGAGTGACTGAGTCATAGTGTGGATCCTGAGGGAAGATAAGGAGATGCTGCCCGAGGTGCTTGTGGACTGTTGACCTGCCTGGCGTTTACTTACCCAGGCTCTAAGGAAACCATCTCATCCTAAGCTTTCCAGGAAAGCAATTAAGCATTAGCACCAAGAGCAAATCTTCCCTCCATAAAGGTGACGCTCTCAAGGATTTTGTTGTAACGATGCAGCTATCACAGATTACTCTGTGATAAATAACTATGTATGAATCGTCTCATGAGCATTCCTGAAGTAGGGCAAGAAAGATATAGGACTTTCCCCCTTTTATCTTTTTATACATGGCTTAGTATTATATAGTTGGGTTTTTCTCCGAAGGTCTCTTTTCTGTTTTTGAAATTATAATTACAATGCTTCTCCTTCCTCTTTCTTCCCTCCAGATGCTCCCATTTGTTCTTCCTTCCTCTCTTTCAAATTCATGGCCTCTTTTTCATTCATTGTTATCATGCGCATATATGGATTTATATAAATATGTAAAATCTCAAAATATGCTTTATAAATATAATATTCTTATAAATATGTTTTATATACTTATAAAATATATAAATCTATATGTAAATGTAACAACGCATATAAATATATAAGCTATTATACACATATATGTATATATAAATGTATATATACACATATGTATATAAATGTATATATACATATATAACATTATATGTATATGTATGTATGTGTGTGTATATATAATACATAYACACATATACATATACATATATATAAAATGTTACAGGATACTTGATCACACTGTAAAATCCAAGATTGTGTTATTTACTGAAAAACCCTATTTCTAGTTTGTGTCCTGTGGCTCAGTCCTTAGTGCACACCTTTAATTCCTCTGGCTGGAATACAGACATTTCCTTAATCCCAAACAATGAGGGTAAAGTTCGTTTGTAGCAGGAAGCACCCATGTTTGAAAGTGATACATAGTTGAGTGCCAGACGAAGTGATGAATCAGAGAAAGATTTGACAGAATACGATAGCCCAACTCTCAGGAGAAGAGAGAGGAAAGGGAAACTACTTAAGAGGCCATGCATAGAGAAAAGAGGAAGGAAAAAAAAAGGAAGTTTTACTGGGAAAAGTTACAGAGAGAGGACAAGCTAGACATGGGTGACGACAGAACGAGTCAGAGAATGAGGAGGAGCCAAAAGATTAGAACAGATTGGCAGAGGTAGTCTGTGGCCAAGCGGAGCAATTCAGGAGAAGCATAAAGAAGCCAGATTGAGTCAGTCAGCATGGAGAGAAGTCTGAGCCAGAGCAGCCGAGTTGATCAGAAGGAACTAGGAAGGGGTGAGCTTACTCAGCAGTAAGTCTCAGAGGCCGAAAACATTCTAGGCCTAGATAAGATTGTACACAGGTTAGAAGCTTCCTGGGCTAGGCCTAGGTCAGCAGTCAGAAGCCGTAAGCCTTGGAAATGACAATTGGAGCAGGAGAATAAATGATACTTTTACATCTCCATACACACATGTGAGTGTGCACACACACACAGACACACAGACACACACAGACGCACAGACACACACACACATACCACCTCTCCTTCCTCAGTCTGTATAATATTACTCATATGTACATTTTTAGTGCTGATCATTTGGCATTGGAGAACCAACTGATAACCCATCTTTCCTAAAGAAGACTGTTTCTCCCACTCTCAGCGTTCCTTAGCTGCCTGTAGTTGTTTGTGCAGGGCTGAGGCCTTGTGGGCTTTTCCCCTTGTCTTGGCATGCCTTTTGGTATCATCCTTGTTCAACTCACGTATAGGCAGCCCTGTTGGTGAGGCTTTATGGGTGTAGCTAGCCTCTGACATTACTCAGAGATGCAAGCTCCCCACAAACTCCCCGACCCTTTGGCTCGTACAGTCTTTCTGCTCTGTGCTGGAGAGTTTCATGCCGACCGGACAGAAGCTGGTCCTTCTGCTTCAGTCTCCCAGGTACTGAGATTTATCTGTGTAGCCAAAATGTTAGAAACTGAGAGTTTATCTGAGGCTGGCTGGAATCAGTGGGAAGATGGAGCGGAAGGGAAAGATTGGTCAGTGGCTACTTACTGCTTAGAGATAGGAGCAAGAGGCCCCGAGTGCTGCTGTACTCGGGTGACTGTAGGCCAGGCCAATATGATGCTTATTTCAAAATGACAGAAGAGAGCTTTTGAACTCACACACACATTGTATGGTGTACCCTATGAAAATGTATAATTTTTATGTTTTTATATATTAGATAAATGAATGGTAAAAAATAAAATAAAATATCACTGTGGTAGGAATGCAATGTCTTGGGAAGTCTTCTCTGTCTGTCAGTCTGCCTGCCTGCCTGTCTACCTTTTATCTGTCTTGGACCTTGGGCCTACTCAAGTTTATTTTCCTGGTCCTCTAGGGAAGGTCTCTTGAGTGACTCCAGATCCCTGTGCTGTGCTGTGCTGCAATGGGACCCCAGACTTCCAGGTTCGGTGTGCAGCCCTAATTACAAGGCTTTCTACAGGTGCCCTTGGGTGCCAGCGCTGGCCGAGGCTAGACGGACTTGTAATTTAAGAGGCATTGGGAAGTGACCGCCTCCCAGGTGTATGTCTTCTCCTCTTGTTCAGGTAGAGCAACTCCCCGTGTTGTCATTCTTGTATTGGTCTCAGAAAAGTGAACTGCGTTTCCTCAGTGCAACCTCAACTTGAATCTCTCTTCATTTGAGTAGAATTGATTGGATAAGTCCACGTGACTAAGAAGTATTTACAACTCTTAATTTTATGAATTCTGTATTTACCTGCTCTGAGCATCTTTTTTTCTGTTATCTTAAGCTCTCTGCTGCTTGAGTTCTAGAACAGTTGGAACTTGAATTTGTCGATTGTTTCCTGATCTGTTATGCTGTACCAGGCTCCACAGAGGCACAGAATACACGGGGATGGATAGAAACTGACTGCGTTTGTGAAGCTCGCAGCCTCATGGGGATGGAAGAGTGACATCGCATATACATAGAAACTAAAAATAATCACTATGTGGTCATCTATCAAGAAACTCAGTACAGCAACCAAGAAACCTGTGGGGAAGGTGTCACGGGCCCAGTGAGGTGAAACTGGACGGAACCGGATGTGGCTGGAAGGAGGCACGATCTAGGCTGTCAGCAAAGTGAAGCACCCAGGCTGGAGCAACTGTGAGATTCCTAACAACCTGGCTCCTCAGTCCCCACCCTCCTGTGCCAGTCACTTCGTGAGTGCTAAATACATGTTCCCTGAGTTCAGTAACCGAAGAAGAGGCTGACGTAAGCTCTCTGCTGAGGTGTGAGATGGCAGGGTGGAGTGCGGCAAGGTCATCATCATGGGTCAGGTCGACCCTGGGAGCATCCTGTTCTTTCCCCAGGGACCTCTCCTGCTGCCAGCGAAGGGGAGAACCTGTTTAAAGCTCACTTTCAACTCAGCCCTGGCTGTGGCGTCTGCCCCGCCCTTTCTGTGCCTTGGCTCCTGTCAAGCCTCTTACCCCAGCAACTCCACCAGCATTCTCTCTCTTGGTCTCTCCTCTGGGGCTGACATCTTGGCTCCATTCCTTGGGTCAGCACACCAGAAATAATCGTTCTGGTTTTTTTTGTTTTGTTTTGTTTTTTAATTTACGTCATTTATTGTTTTCTTTCTTTCTTCTTCTCCAACACACACACACACACACACTCCACAAACTTCATTAAATTAAATTTAATATCTTATAATACTTTTCATTGCATACACGTATGTGTGCATGCGAATGGTCACTCATGTGCCATGCAGAACATGCATGTGGACATCAGAGGACAGCTGGTTCTGCCTTCCCACTGTGTGGTTTCTGGGAATTGGACTCAGATCATGAGGTTCGAGGTGCTGCAGCTGCTGCTCACATATTACCTCCAACGCTCCCCCCAGTGCACCCCCTTTCCAAACTCAGACAAATGGATGTTTCTCTACCCCCCATAGCTGTCGTCACAGGGCACCTCTAACTCGGTGGCTTCAAACCGAATCTTGCTGGCCCTGGTGGTGCACGCCTGTAATCCCAGTGCCCTGGAGGTTGAGCCTTGCCTAGGATACATAGTAAGAGCCTGTCTATAAACCAAACCAAACCAGAGATGTATTCTTCTTTACAGCTTTGGAGGCCAGACACTCCAAACCCGGGGGCCAGGCTTCGTGCTGAGGGTCTCTTGCCCTGACTATCCTTGGCTAACACAGCATAGCTCCAGTTTCTCTATTCATCTATACATGGCTACTTTCCTTTGGCCCAGGTCTGTACTCAGATGTACCTGTCCTTTCAATGACTGCGTTAGGTTCACTCTAAACCAATAAATCATTTAAACGTGATTTTTTTTCTCTCTAAAGACCCTATTTCCAAATAAGGTCGCATTCACACATACTAAGGCCAGAGCTTTAACATATCTGCTTTTAGAGCCATGAGCCAATTGTCGACCGATGACCTCCAGTTGTCTGTTGCTTGACCTTTTTCAAAGTTATACCAACAATCCCCATGAAAGAGCCTGTTACATTGGGCTAACAGTGTGTTGCCCGGTGTGGCGCTGATCTAAGTCTTTCCTTTGGACATGACTTGGGAAAACTGACCTCTGCTCACTGGTCATCAAGCTCCTCGCTAATAATATGGGGAGAAGAGACTCCGCTGTTCCCTGGTGGCCATGTTGGTTCTTAGCACAGGATCTGGCATGAGGATTATACCACAGGCTTGGCTATCAGAATAGACTATTAGCTCTGTCCTCCAGGTTTGCACACAGTCCTATGGACTTAGAGGAGACAGTAACATTGAACCTCAGGGTCCCAGAAGAATTCTTAGAACACCTACCTGTCTGTTGCCAGCCCCTTAAGCTTTCTAGACTAGATAATGCTAAGTCAACTCAAGATTTACCCATGGGACAAGCTCATTTTGCTGTTCTCTTGTCCCTCCCTGTCCCCATCCTATTTGCTAAGCTAAAAGTATTATGGGGAAAATCTAGGGGAAAAAAAAAAACCTTTGGGGGATGTCTGTGCATGTGTGCTTCAGTCTAGATTGACCCTGTGCGATTTTTATTTTTGGTTCCCACAAAACTCCCCTCTCTACTCTCTCTATCCTGCACATAGCCAGGTTCCACACGGGGTGGATAGAACTGGTCTGTCTTGGGTTTCTGCCAGTTTCATGGGCTTTGATGCTGGTTCAGATCCAAGGTAGCTGGAAAGACAAACTGCTATTTGTAATTTGGGGGAGGGGGGGAAGAGAAAGAAAGAAAGAAAGAAAGAAAGAAAGAAAGAAAGAAAGAGCTCAGTCTTTTATCTCAGTGTCCTCTAAGTTACCGGCTCATGGTGGAGGGAGGGGACAAATGGGTTTTATCTTACTGCCACGGGAACTTCAGAGAGCTCAGTGCCCTGGGGGGTGCATGTAGTACCTTCAGGGAGTTGGGCTGCCGCTGGTGGCTGGTGGCTGGGCAGGAAGGAGAGGAGCTGGCTTTAGTGATGCCCTAGGGAGCCTCCGGCCAAGTGGATGACCCATCCGCAGCAAGTGGGAACTTGTCCCATGGCTAGATCTCTTCCTTCTGTTCTTTACCATTTTAACTTCTAGAAAGAAAATTTTATGTATACGGGTGCTTTTGTCTGGATCATTTGCATGTAGTGGCCATGGCTGCAGAGGTCAGAAAAGGTGTCAGGTCCCCCTGGGACTGGATTTCCAGTTTTAAATGGACACTTTGGTGCTACGTGGGTGGGTGCTCAGAAGCAAGCCCCGGGCCTCTGCAGGAGGCCTTGTTCTCTTTACTGCTGAGCCACTTCTCCAGCCCTCTCCCTTTTCAGAGAATGGCTGCTTACTGAGAAGGCTGGTCAGTGGGTGTGAGGGTTTACAGCTGTAATCCCAGCCCTCAGGGGGTCAGCGCAGGAAGATGGCAAATTTCGGGTCAGCCTGGGCTGCATTACTGCAACTGGTCAATCTCCTCCACTCTTATACAAACACCCAATAAAAGCCCAACACCCCATCAAAACACCACACTAAACCAACCAAATCACCACCAAGAACAAAAAGTAGCCTATCCTTTTCTCTTCACTTGCATTTGGACTTAGAACAGACACGGAGATTATTTTTATCATATAAAATTGAAGCACTGTATTTTTGAAAATAATCTTGGGTCAGGGTCGTACTGTGTAACCCAGATCTTATAAATCCCGTTTCTGCCTCCCGAGGAGCCAAGGTGAAAGGCATCTACCACTAGGACCGGCTTCATCTTGTCTTTTGATACACGCATATTTAATATGTAAGGTGAGTGGGAAGCTTCTCATCCCTAATCCCAGCCTTTGGAGAACTGAAACAGGACAATTGTCACAAAGTCAAGGCCAGTCTGGGCTTCCTAGTGAGTTTTAGTGCAGCGTGGGCTATAGAGTAAGACCCTATCAAAAATAACAAACAATTTTATGAAGTATGTGCACACACAGCCTTACTCTTCTCACCTCCTATTGTTGTCTTCCAGAAACAATTCAACCCAGATGTGGTAGCTCATATCTGTAATTATAGCTATTTAAGAGGCTGAGGCAAGATGGGTACCACAAATTTGAGGCTAACGTGGACCACATAGCAAGTTCTGCCTCAAAATAACAACAACAAAACAAAAACAAAAACAGAAAAAAAAAATCAAAAAACAAAGCAACCAGATAAACAAAAAAAACCACAAACAAATAAAAACAGAACGAAACAAAGAGTAGAAAGAAAGGAAAAGAAAACCTTGCCAAATCCGATGGCATATCTTTAGGTGAGTCTTATGGTATAATTTTTGATAATTTTGAGGTTTTAAAAAATACTTTATTAGGTTAAAACATTCAACTTCATTGTTTGGTATCTGGGAACTTCAGCAATTGGGAAAAGTTTTCCAGCTGAGTGATCTTGGCATCTATGTCAAGGATCCTTTGATGGGGCTGGAGCGGAGCTCAGCGTGAGAGTGCTTGCCTAGTATTTCACATGAATTTTAGGATGATTGTTTTAATTCCTAAAAGAAAACTGAGAGTTTGACAGGGATTTGACTCAGTCTGTAGACCTCTTTGGGTTGTATCTTAGCAACCGTAAGTCTCCAGTTCAAGATTCTAAGCTAGATTTTAGTCTCTGTTTTACCCATCCCTGTTCCTTATTATTTTATTTTCCACAATTTTTAAAAGTTAGTCGCTATTTTCATGTCACTTACCCCCCTGTCCTTTTTGAGACAGGGTTTCTTTGTGTAGCCCTGGCTGCCCTGAAACTCGATTTGCAGACCAGGTTAACCTTGAACTCACAGAGATCTGCCTGCCTCTGCCTCCTAAGCGCTGGCATTAAAGGCGTGCGCCGTTGTATATAGCCTGGTGCCTTTTTCTGTTTAATTTAACACTTACAGCTATAAGCATCCCTCTCAACCCCACACTTCACACTGTCTCTGTTTTCTTTTTTCTCTAAGCATATTCTAATCTCACTGTGGTTTATTTGACCCATTGACTGTTGAAGGGTCTATTGTTTAATTTCATATATATATATATTACATATGTATTTTAACTTAAGTTATTGGTTTCTAATTTCATCATATTTCAATCAAAGAAGACTCTTTGTATGATGTGTATAATTTTACGTCTACCCAGGGCCCAGGGAGGTAACAGTTGACAGAATGCCTGTTCCACAAGCATGAGGGTCTGAGTTCGGATCCCCTGTGCCTTGCTGTGACAATGCACTTCTGCAGCCTTAGCGTTCACAGCGAGAGAGGGACAGACACAGTCGAACCCTCAGAGGTCACTGGCTAGCCAGTCTAGCAAACTGGGCAGCACTGTGCTCAGTGAAAGATCCTGTCTCAAAATATAAGGTGGAGAGCCATAATGGGCATCTGTTGGTGACCTTCATGTGCTCGTGCATACATGGTCACGAACAAACACACAAGTTCTACTCCCTACTACACACACACACACACACACACACACACACACACACACACACATGCACACAATGAGAATTTGTGATCTAACATATTGTCTACTCTGGAAAATGTCTCGTGTATCTGGGACAAATATTTTCTACATGTTTTATGTCTAGTGTTATATTATGTTGTATAATACTATTGTATAATATTTTGTATAATGTTATATATAATACATATAATATATTATATAATAATTATATTGTATGATAATTCACCTTATTTTTCAGTGTGATGGCTCTATCACACAGATGGAGTAGAGTACTGAGGTCTCCAGCTATTGTTGTATAGTTATTTGTTTTTCCTTCAATTGTGATAGTTAACATGCTGTAACTGTCACAAAATAACCTGAAGCACGTGACTTAGAAGGAGGAAAGGCCAATTTTGGCTGGTGGTTGCAGTCCGTGGTTGGCTGGCCTTGGGCTCTGGGGCCTGTGATGGGACCACATCGCAGTGTGAACACATTGTAGAGGAAGCTGTCCAGTGCCAGGAGGTGAACGAGAAAGAAGGAGCTAGCATCAGCCGTGTCCACAGCAGCAGTGTGCTTCTGTGTCCTGACGCCTCTCCACATGGGATTCTTTCTCTGTGCGTGTCCGTCTCTGTTTCCAGACTTCCTCTTTCTCTAAGGATGCTGTTACTCAGATCCAAGGCCTTTCCAAATGATGCAACTCATTCATCAGCAAAGCTCCTAATTTCTAAATAAGCTCTCAAAGGCGCTAGGGGGTAAGGCATACCTCTGATATAGCTCTCTGGCCAGGTGGACACAGTTGAATCCACAGTAAGTAGCTCAAAGGAAAAATGACGGAAATACAGGTCTATACAAATAAAGGAGTAGGACATCGGGAAGACACTATCCTATAGAGAGAAAGATGGTGAAGGAGAGCCAGTAGACCCTGGCTCAGAAGGACAGAAGTTTCATGTCTGCTAGTTACAAAGTAGCAAAGTAGACCCTAGGGTTAGAGTCTCCGCAGCAGCAAGGCTGCTGGCTAGGCCGCTGAAACATAATATTTTTTTTCTATACTCCTCTTAATCCAGTCATTTTTATCACTTGGGACATATGATCCTAAAACACTGTGCTCTAAGCAGTCCTAAAATCTTTTTCTTGGGAATCTGGTTCCCACTTCATTTCCCAGCCCTGCTCCGGCTGTCACTGGGTAAGGGGTTGGCCGTGTCCTCCTCAGTGGCAGTGTGTGTTTTTAGAAGATGCAGGAGCCTCAGGGGAGGTAGGTAGCACACCTCGTGGTTGTTCTCTGCTCCTTCTTCCCGTGGCTTCCTCGGGGAGGCAGAAGCCAAGTCCGTGGAAACGAAGGAGAGCGGCTTATCCGCCACTGGACGAACTGTTACAGATACTGGTGCTGTGACATCCGGGAGGCCGTGGGCACTTCTAACACTTTACTTCTACACTTCACAGTTCTGGGAATCGAACACAAGGCTTGCAAATGTTGGGCGAGCACTCTACCACCCAGTTGTAGCTACCCAGACTCCATGTCTCAGGCCCGAGCTGATAAAAGGCACGGGGCTCAATGCTGCACCCGTTTAAGTGGCCTCGTGGCTGCGTGGGTGCGCAAGGAAGAGCGGGCAGAGACAGAAACAAGTATCCAGACTATCTACATGTTACAAAATGACACGAGCGTGACCCCCATAAAAGTGGGGCACTTTAAGAAACCGCAGACACATGGACTCAGTACCGAGTTCTTATTCGAAGAAAATAACTCTGGGAAGCAGCGTGGGAATTTTCTCCCTTGTGATTCATATTCCTGACATTCTTTGGCCTTCTCACTATATAACTTCCCGCTTTTGTTCTGTATTGGTTTTTGTTTTGTTTTGTTTTGTTTTGTTTTCTCCAGAAAGAGAAAATCCTTGTGGAGAAAGCCGGGCCAAGTCAGAGAATGTCTTGTTGCCCAGGTCAAAGCCAAAAGGGCCGGCGCTTTCCAGTAGGAAATGACTCTCTCTGGAGGGCTGGACGCCAGGCCGCTGGCACTCTTTGGAGACAAGTCCTTTCATGTGCCTCGTCCAGCTCTCTAAGTTGCTCCCACTTATCCGGGCACTTGCCAGTTTTCCATACATCATGTCCAGAAGCTTCCAAGTAGATGGTCAAAAAATCTGTCTTACATTTTATTTCAATACTTCAGACTTCGTTGGGCAGGACTCACACTGTCATACGTTGTGACGCTTGCAATTCTTCTTTAGAAACATTTTTTTAAAATTAAAAACAAACATTTTCATAAAATGCATTTTGACCATATTCTTTTTCCTCCCCTAACTCTTCCCAAAGCATCTCCTTTCTCTATCCACTCAACTTAATATTATCTCTCTAAAAAAATGCAAATAGCAACAACTACACCAAGTTAAACCAAAACAGAAGTATACATGTGCAAGCCCATCCCCCCAAAACAACAAACAATGAAAAACTCAACCCAAGAGACAACAACCAACCAACCAAAAACCACAGCGTTCATTTTGTGTTAGCCTGAACATGAACTCTTTGATACACCCAGTGTTATTCCACTGGGGAAAACCGATTTTTCCTTTCCCAGCAGGTATCAATTGCAAACAGCTTCGTGGTTAGGGGTGGGACTTTGCACCCACTTCCCTTTTTTTTTCCTCTGAACTTCATGCAGATTGTGGACATTGGTGTCACAGTCTCTGTGGACTCCTACGTGAAGCAGCCCTGCTGAGTCTGGATGACGCTCTTTCGTTGTGATCATCCACCACCCCTGGCTCTTACAGTCTTGCTGCCTCCTCTTCTACATAGATCCCCGAGTCCTGAGGGGAGGAGCGTGATTCAAACATCTCATGAGTCTTGGAGCGGAGCCCCGTGAGGTCTCTCAGTGTCTGTGCATTGTCTGGTTGTGGTTCGCTGTGTTAATTACTACCTACTGCGAGGTAGGGCTGGCAAAGCAATGACCTATGGGCATGGCAATATGGTATTAGGTAGGAGTGGTTTCATTGCTCTGTTCATTTAGTAGGATAACTGTAGTAGGTATTCCCTGAGGACTCATGATCTACTCCCTCTCAGGCTCTTGATCTTATTAACAGTGGCAGGTATGGGTTCTAGCTTATGGAGTGGGTCCTACACCCAATTTAAGAAAAAAAGAAAGAAAGAAACAATGACTACAACTCCCCCTACACGCACAAGCGGTTGGTCACCTCCGTGACATATGTACCACTATTGCTGTCGTCTATCATGCAGGGAGGTCTCTATTATAGTCCAACATCCTTAGCCATTAAGGAAATGCAGATTAAAATGACTTCGAGATTTCTTCTTACTCAAGTCAGAATGACCAAGATCAATAAAACAAATGATAATCTCACGTTGGCAAGGATTCAGGGAAAGGAACAGCTTCTTTAAAAACATTATTTTTTTTATTTAAAAATTCTTTTTATACAATATATTTTGACCATATTCTTTTTCTCTCCTAACTCCTCCCAGAGCATCCCCTTTCCCTATCCACCCAACTGCATATTCTTTCTCTAAAAAAGAAAGAAAAAGGAAGGAAGAAAGAAAAGAAAAGAAAAGAAAAACAGCAACAAATTCATTGCTGGTGGAAGCGCAAACTTGTATAGCCACTGTGAATATTAGTGTACAGGTTCCTCAAAAAGCTAAAAATAGATCTACCACAAGATGCAGTTCTAACACTCTTGGGCATAAAAGGACTTTATAACCTACCACAGCCATGTTTATCTATGATCACTGCTGTTCTAGGCATAACAACAAGACTTTCCTTTTCCTGTTTAGGAGTAAATTCTTCTCATGTGTCTGAAGAGAAAGCACAAAACAAAAGTTCTCCTTCATTGTTTGTCTTAATCCATTTCTCATACTGTAACAAATATCTGTGATAATTTATGAAGGTTTCTTCATTTCTTCCTTCCTTCCTTTCTTTTTTTTAAAYTTATTTTTTTATTGAATATCATCTTCATTTACATTGCCAATGGTAAAACCTTTCCCGATATCCCCCCTCCCCTAAGACCCCCAACCCTTCCCCTTCCTCCTTCCCCCTGCCTCCACGTTTATGTCTCTCCACCCAACACACTCCCTCCCCCCCCCCCTCGGTTTCCCTTTGTTTGGGCCTCTGTTGAGCCTTTACCTGACCAAGGACCATTCCTCCCATTGATGCCCAACAAGGCCTTCCTCTGCCACATTTTTGGCTGAAACCATGTGTGCCCCTTGGTTGATGGTTCAGTCCCTGGGAGTCTTAGGGCATTTGGGTGGCCGAAATCATTGTTCTTCCCATGGGGCTATAAACCCCTTCAGCTCCTCTGGACCACCCTCCAGCTCCTCCATTGGGGACCCCATGCCCAGTCCAGTAGTTGGTTGCTAACATCTGCCTCTGTATTTGTAAGGCTCTGGCAGGGCCCCTCTGGAGACAACCATGGCATGCTCCTTTTGGTATACACTTCTTGTCGTCCATAGTAGTGTCAGGGTTTGTTGACTGTTTATAGGATGAATCCCCAGGTAGGGCAGTCTCTGCGTGGCCTTTACTTCAGTCTCTGCTCCACACATTGTCCCCTTTATTGCTCCTGTGGCTATTTTGTTCCCTTTCTTAGAGGAACTGAAGCACCTTCACTTAAGTCCTCCTTCTTCTTGAGCTTGGTGAATTGTATCTTCCTTCCTTCCTTTCCTTCCTTCCTTCCTTCCTTCCTTCCGTGTGTGTGTGTGTGTGTGTGTGTGTGTGTGTGTGTGTTGTAAGACTAGAGACATTGGGTGTCTTCCTCAATTTCTCTCCAATTTAGTTTTTGAGACCGGGTCTCTTACTGATCTGAAATCCACCAATTGACCATACTGGCTGGTCATCATGCCCAAGGGAGCCTTTTTCCTCCACACCCCCAGTGGGATTATGAACCACTTTGACTGGCTTTTTTGTGGATGCTGAAGAATGAACTCAGGTTCACTTTACCGACTAAGGCCCTATGTGGCCTCTTATGAAAATCTTTCTTTACCACTTTATTCATGTGTGTGTCCTTCTAAGAGCTGAAAGACACTCTGGCCTCAGACTAATTGTGCAGTCAAAAGGGCCTGGCTTCCTGGAAATTGCTCTGACTGACAGTAGCCTGGCTCTTGGAGATATCTAGTATCAGAAGTGCTTTGAGCCCAGGTCCTGAGAAACAAATTTCTCTGAGGCTTTTTTTGGTTGTTCATGGTGGTGGTCATTTTAATGATTCTCTCTGGCGGACGTTGTGACAACTCTTTTTAGTTCTAGAGGTAACCAAGATAGATTCCATTCTGGAAACAGTAATATCACTCACAATTGAGACATTTTGTAACTCAGGGTTGGGGGAGCGAGATTAAGTTCTGTCACGTGGTGTTACAACAGCAATTGTTTTGGAGAGTTGAGGGATTGTAATTGAGATCGGCAGCTAGACCGTTTACTATGTATGCAGTTTTCTACGAAGATATAGGAGGCGGGGTTTGGGATCATCAACCTGAACAGACCACAACTTCGTCATCCAAGGGTTATGTATAGCAAAGACCGGGAGGAAAACAGATGAAATTGTACATGCAGGTGCTATTATACATTTCAGGGTCTCAGCTGTGTGCCCAGGGTAACTGTGGCAGTCAAGGGTTGCTGGAGAAGAGGAAGTCATCGTCTTCAGAGATAGACTGCCAAGTTCCTCATGCTGCAGTGAAGAGCTGCATAGTGCCCTTGTGAGTGGCTCTGGGTAACCCCAACAGGTCACAAGGCAAAAAAATAAAAAGAACACTAAACAAGAGTGGGGTGGGGACTTGGGGGGGAATGTTGATTTTTGGGAGGGGCAATGATGGAAGTATAAGGGATGAGTGTGACCAGCCTGACCACATAGACATGTATGTACGCATGCATGCATGTATCACATGTGCCACATATATGTATCATATGTTACATATATGTATCACATATGTATCATATATGTATCACATATGCAACACATAAATAGTATATATGTATATATACATAGTATATATACATATATATCATATACACGGGCCAGTTGGCACAGCATTGGGGAAGCTGAATCAGGAGGATGGAGTATTCAAAGCCAGCCTGAACTGGATGGCCAGATGCTGTATGAAAAAAAGAAGCAACAACAACAACAACAACAACGAAAGCCAAGAGCTCCCTCCCAACCAGACAAAACACCGAAGTGCCAAGAGCCAGGCATGGTGGCACACACCTATAATCCTATTGGAAGAACGAGGTGGAGGACCAGCCTGGATTCATAGTAAAAAAAAAAAAAAAAAAAAAAAAAAAAAAAAAAAAAAAAAAAGACGAGGAAGGAGAGCCCAATAAGACTATTGAACTCTGGTCTAGTTTTGCTTCCCACCAGACCCCTTCCTCTTGGCTTTGAAGGTGAAATGATAAAACGCTCTGTGCAGGAGGTACCGTGTGCAGGCTGCGTTGGGATAAACCCAATATGCTCGAGTTAAGTTTTTGTTCAAAAAGGAAGTGGCTTAAAAAAGCAGTATCCTTCTGAACCCTCCCTGGAAAACCTGCAGGCTAGTGCTGACTCGCTTCTTCCAACATCTCCATCTAAACGGAAGCTGGGGGGAATCGCAAACATTTCCGCAGAGCGGAGGGTAATGACAGCACCAGCGTGGGAAAACTGGTGGGGGCTGGTTTCAGGACTGGAAGACATTTTCACCGCGGAATGAACCTAGCAGCAGCCTAGCAGCTGGCCACATTGCCACAGAATGACTTCCTCCATCAGCTGGTGGAAGGAGCTGGGAGACAAGAAAAGCTCCTTGCAGGCAGGGGCAGACTCTTGAAACACCGGCCAGAAACGGAAAAGCTGCTGGCAGCTCTGCGTCTGCGCAGTAAGCATCAGGGCGAGGACAGCCAAGGACCCACCGAGGCTCTCTGGGTGCAGACTAGAGGAAAAGATGAAACCTGAGCCTAAGTCAGTGACAGGTGCTGATCATGGCTGAGTTGTGTCCCAGTGAGGCAGGTCGTGGCCACTATCAGTTCTTTGTAATTCCCCAGAACCTTGGTCCCCGGACTCCACTGTCTCCCCAGCCTTCTAGGTCACTGCAAGTCTGGGTTCTCTGCAGACGGGACAGCCTGGTACAGGGCCTGTTTCCCACGCTCCAGTCTACATTGCTGGCCCCATGATGAGGTATTTCTATCAAGCGCTTAGCTGTTTCTCTTGCTGCTTTGCAGACCACGGTTGTCGTGGTAGGCAGAGGGATACGGAGTATTCAGAAATGGATTTGGGTTCCACCCATTATATTTTTTGGTGTGCTTGGAGAAAACTGTTTAACTTCTCTGAGCTGTTCCGCACTCTCAATCCCCGGCCCTCAGGGCAGATAGGTAATAACACGAAAGGGTAGACTGGTCAGGGACACCCACAAGACACAGAACCCCTTTATCCCCACTCCCCTATCTATAAACCAGGGGTGACAACAGAGACTAACTCGGAGCTCAATTAGCAGAGCCAGGCACACGCTAAACGCCGGGTGGTTCATTATTTTGAGGTTGGTAGTTGTGGGAGTTATATGAGGCCAAGCATCTAGAGTGCTTGCGCCATGTTTGTAGAAATAGATGTCAAATCTCTCTCCTCCACCGCAAAGGACTCAGAGCTGTGTCGGTTCACAAAGAATATCCTTTAAGGAGAGATCTGCACAGAAGAACAGACAAGAAATAAATAATAGTAGAGCACTGTGTGGACACCCCTCTCTGTAGCCCGAGGCATCAGTGCCCACAGGATCTTCCGTCTGAGCCTTCAGGGCTCAGGAAAAGATACTTCAAACGATCTCACTCCGCAAACTGAACTGGCCTCGACTCACTGAGATCTGCCTGCCGCCTGCCTCTGTCTCCTGAGTGCTGGGATTAAAGCCACCACCACCCGGCTTCCTACTGACTTAGAAGCTGACTTAAAGAAAATTTCTGACTTGCTTGGGTTGGTAGCAGATTGTGATGTCCTTGTTCGAGAAAGGTTCTGTGTCCTTACCAGGAGGGACACCTCACAGAGAAACTGAGCAGGTAGACCTTGCCCCTTTGCCCCACCCATACCGTTCTCATGACGTCATACCCTTTGTCTATCCCATTGCTACAAGGCTGTCCATCCATCAAGGTGTTTAAGCACAAAATAGCTTTCTTTCTGTGCGGGGAGGTGTGCGATCATTTTTGAAAAATTCCATGACAGGCAGAACTTGAGGTAAGTCAGTTTGTGGTCAGTGTTTGATTGGACAGGGTCTCTTTCTGTAACCTAGCCTGGCCTGAAATCTTAGTAACTCCGTGAAGAGTTTTGATAGCCAGTAGGGTAGCAAAGACTCTGAGAAGTCTTGTAGGGAAATGTTTCTTTTTCCATAAGCCAGTGGTTCTTAATTGTTGACCTTGGAAGAGTTTTTATTTTTAAATTTTATCTTTTTATTTTACTTTTAAAAAGTATAGTGACAGAAAAGAGTGTCCCTTCCCACCCCGCCCCAGCCTTTATAATTGTCCTGGGTCGTTTTATGTCAACTTGACATAAGCTGAAGTCATTGGAGAGGAAGGAGCCTCAATTCAGAAAAATGTCTCCATGAGACCAGCCTGTGGGCATTTTCCTAATTAGTGATTGATGGGGGAGGGTCCAGCCCACGATGGGCGGCGTCACCCACACTTGTAGAACTGAGTTCTATAAGAAAGCAGGCGGAGGGCTGGAGAGATGGCTCAGAGGTTAAGAGCCCTGGGTATTCTTCCTGAGGTCCTGAGTTCAATTCCCAGCAACCACATGGTGGCTCACAGCCATCTGTAATGAGATCTGGTGCCCTCTTTGCAGGCAGAATGATGTATACATAACAAATAAATCTTAAAAAAAAAAAAAAAGGAAGGAGGCTGAAGATGCTTTTGGCCATGGTGTTTCATCACAGCAATAGTAACCCCAAATAAGACAATTTGTTTATTCAGAGTTTGACCTATCGCGGGAGACTTCAGAACTAAACTTGCACTCCCAGGTTGAGGGAAAGCTGTCTGTTTTACACTCAGATTCTGTGAGGATGGACCGGGCACAGAAATGGGACAGGCGTAGGATGTGCTGCCCCAGGAAGAGGGAGCCAGGCAGGTCAGCCATGCCTTCCTGGCCTGAGTGTGACAGTCCTCTGGGGGGGGGGGGAGCAGATGGCTCTAGGATGAGATTGCTGACAGCACTCCGGAGGCTGTGAGTCTTCAGTGCACGTTCTGGCTGGCGGAAGTGGGGAAGGCCACTCACACATCCCCGTGATGTGGGAATCACATTGCTAGCACTGCGGCCAGCTCCTCCAGCCTTCCCTGCCCTGATGAACTGTGTGCTTCTGCAACTAACCCTAGGGAATATGCTCTGATGAATTATTACTGTTTAAACCATTCCACTGTAAAATAGAATACATGTCAATGTGCTGTAATAGAAATTATTGAAAATGTATGAATCATTTCTTTCTGCAGTTTTTTTTTTCTTTTTTCTTTTCTTTTATTTTATTTTGGTTTTTCAGATTTGGTTTTTTCTTTTCTTTTCTTTTTTCTTTCTTTCTTCTTCTTTTTTTTTTCTGGTTTTTCGAGACAGGGTTTCTCTGTGTAGTCCTGGCTGTCTTGGAACTCACTCTGTAGACCAGGCTGGCCTCGAACTCAGAAATCCGCCTGCCTCTGC
>BDUI01000002.1:4037158-4058830 GCA_002335545.1 Apodemus speciosus | reverse complement strand
TCTGTTTCTCTGTCTCTCTTTCTCTCTTCTCTCTTTGTCTCTCTGTCTCTGTCTCTGTCTCTGTCTCTCTCTCTTCCCCTTTAGTATTACTTTGGCTCTTGGGTCTTTTTGAAGATGTGAAGACCAACACCTTCCTGTAGGGAGGAGTCCTGGCCAGAGAATGATTCCCAGGTCTCTGAGTCCGTGAGCCATCAGAGGAATGTTCTAATGGGCAGTGCCCTTTTGGGGGGGGGCGCTCCTGGAAGCAAAGGGGTTCAGAAGCTAATGGGCTAGCTTCTTGGCCTTTGTTACTTCTAGGAAGTACCTGGGCCCCCTGGCCTGTCAGGGATTCTAGGCTCTAAGGAGCAAGTCTAGAAGCTCTGGCTTGAAGGCAAGTGTGGGTCACACCCCAGTCCTCTGTTTCCTATACTGGTGACAGGGTATTGTCTGCGACGTTATCCTTACATGTTTCTTAGAGAGACTATGATTTCACCAGAGTGTCTGGTGCAAATGTAGGCAGGAATGATAAAAGTTGCAATCTTTAGAAGGACCTGTTGGCATAAGGTGACGCTCTCAAATATCTAATGTGTGGTCTAGACTCTAGAGAGAGAAGAGGAAGCCATTTGGGATACGAGGTGAGGCTGGGGACAGAACCCAGGGCCTCTACTAGAGCAACAAATGGTCTTAACTCCTGAGTCATTTTCCAGCCCTTGAACTCTGGTTATTGTGGCCGACTTGGGCTCAAATTCCAAGTTAGCCGCTTGGCTTCTTGGGGCCCTGTTTTCCCAGCTTAAAAATCTGGCATGGTGATGCTTGCCTCATGACACTGTAATAAAGATGGCTCAGTAAAACACTGAGCATACAGCCTGAGGTATGTTAGGCTTTCCCTGGAGAAGGATGGGGGCGGGGAGGACGGGCGACTGTGACTCATTCTAGAGGCAGTATAGCTCAATGGGTAAGAGAAGCAGTCCACATTCCTGAAATCTCACCAAGCTAGTAATTAGTAATTATCCACTTTGCAAGGGCAGGGTCTGACCCTGCCCAAATCTCAGTTCTGATGATTCAACAAAGGTTGCTAGGTTTGGTATAACAAGGGCCCCTTTCAAACATATGTAAGTTATTAATAATCTTGGGCACCACCTCCCCCCTTTTGTCGTTTTGCTTTGAACATCCTGCCCTTTGATTAAAAGCAGTCTATTCTAAATCGCTATGTTCAAAAATGGCCTTTTAAAAATTCTTCCAATTGTATCTCTCAGGCATGAGATCCTTGTTCTCAGTTTGCTCAGAGTTCACGGGACTCGCACCCCCACTGTATTATCCCTGCCAAAATTGCTTGAAATTGCTTAAGTGGAGTTGGGTCATGGGGAAAGAATCAGATAGATCAAGAGTATGACACCTTCTAGAAGACCTAGATTGAAAAATCTTGAGAAACAAAGTAAAATAACAACAACAACAACAATAATAATAGATCAGGGCTGGAAGCAGGTTAAGACATAATATGTGGAGTGTAAGTTTTGAGTGGGGGGAGACCGAACCTCAGGACCACTGGAGTGTCAGGGAGAGCATCTGGCCATTAAAGGGAACTTGAGTGTCCATGCCAAGGGCTGTAACCCACGACCTCTGGAGTGAGCTTTTAACCTGCTTCTATACAGAACTGTGCACATCCATGTGGGCGCCTGGGAAAAGAGGAGGCAGATATTCATTAGGACTTGAGGATTATAGAAGATGCTAACTGTCGACTTCTCTTTATAAGTGGCTTATGAAGGAGGGTGGCATTCATTGAACTGTTTGAACCTGTTCAAAATAAAAAAGTCGGGCAGGAAAAGTCATGGGGGAAAACCAGCTGGATAATCTGTTTTTTTTTTTTTTTTCCTTCTAGTGAACATTTTATCTAGTGAGAAACACTTTAAGTCTTCCCAAAGAGGCTGGGGTGTCCTTCTCCCTTCCAGACTCGGGGCTCCCAGCTGAGGCATGAGTCATTCGCTCGCACGTTAGGAAATTTTCTGCTCTTTAGAGTTCTGCTGCTGAAGGGTCGGGTGGAGAGGTAAATCAGCTTACCTCAAAAATAAGTAAACATGCCAGTTGTGGTGGTGCACGCCAGTAGGATTTGCTGAAGGAGACAGAGGCAAGAAGATCATGAGTTTGAGGCCTACACATTTTAAAAAAAAAAATAGGTAAGCATACATTTGAGAGGGCAACCATTAAAATGTTTCCCAGAAAGTAAAAACCTCTTCTATCAATAGGCTGGTAATGTGTCTATGCAAACTTACTAGGAATCTCATTGGTCTGCATTCTAGGGTCAGAGAGTTTTGAAATTTTCACGTGCAATTTCCAGGGCAAAAAAAAAAAAAAAAATGCCACTAGTTTTTAGATTACACTACATTATTTTTATGTCTCATGGAGAATGAGTTTCTTTTCAAGAATGGATTTGTAAGGGCAGGCAGACCCACCTCCTTCTCCATGGACTGTGCTTACCATGTTCTGAGGGAGTTTGAAATCTTAATGGCTTGACTCCTTCAGAGCTAATGGTGTCAGATTTAAATCTGACCATACAAAATGTTGGGGGCAAAACGCAGACCAGTAAACAAACTTATTAATAGCAATGAACTCCAACAGGGAACTTAGACACACACGCACACACACACACCGGTCAGTGGGGGTATTAAATTCCTGGGATAAGTTAACATGGATTAAGCAAAACTTTTTATAGTGCAAGTTCTTAGTATCAAATTTTGAAGCACAGCAACATCTAATAATATAATTATAATGATATAATTACTTATATTAACCAATTTTAATAGACTGTAAATAACTTTAAAGGGGCATATTAAAGAAAAGAACTGTTTAATGTACAGCTATTGGTCATCCATTCGATTACTAAGTTGGGAAGAAAGTCACGATGCATGCGTACCGGAGCCTACTTTACTGAGGCAAACTTTTTCTATTAGCTTGTCCATCGTTCTCTTGTACTTGTGTGGTACGTGTATATGCATACATGCATGTGTGTGCATATGTGTAGAGGTCAAAGGTCGACATTGGGTGCCATATTCAGTGGCCCTACATCTTATTTTTTGAGTCAAGATCTCTCACTGAACTTGGAGTTTGGTCATAAGGCTAGACTGGTTGGCCAAGGGAACTCTGTCTCTCTACAGTTCCCCTGTTATTAACACGTGATTGCTTTGCACCTGCTCTGTTTGTTTCAATGTGTGTGCTGGAGAACTGAGCCCAGCTCTCGGGAGTGTGACTCGTTCTTTACTGACTGAGCCATCTCCCCAACTTTCTCTTCTCCTCTTCAGTCACGGAGCATTTAAGTGCAGCTCTTGACGTCATTGATGATGTCATAAGTATAGTAAGGCCTTCCCACTTCAGCCCACAGAATTCCCAAGTATGTCTTTACTGGTTCCTAAAGGTTCTCTGGCAAAAGACCTGGGTTGTAGCATTCAGGCAGTGTTGGCAACCTTGTGTTTAGTGTATTATTTTTTCTGTTTCTTTCTATCTCTTGGTGGCTCATGGAGGGCTTTGGTGACCAGGAGAGGTGGAGAAGGCCATATCAAAGTTTGATGGTTGGCCTTAGACCTTTCTTGTCCCTGGCGGCATGGTCTTAACATCATCGATCTTTTATGGCCCCAGGCCCAGGAGGCCAGTTTCCAGGGATAGCGTAGTGTGGAATTGACCCCAACCATCCGTGTATCAGAATCGACCCTGATATTCTTCTGGGAGTCCAGCATGGTGATACAATAGAGATAGCTGGTTTCAGATGATCCCAGACCCCAGGTAATCACAGAAGACCAGTTTCTATCTAAACCCAGACTTTGATGCTTACATGACCCATTAGTTAAAGCCACAAGCATAGTTTGGAGAAATCAAGCATCTGGCATAGCTTCGATTTTGTAAACATCAATAATCAGATAAAATGATTGGATTTAAGGCTAGTTTTATTTTTATTTTTTCCCCTAAAATTCTTCATTTTGAAATGCTACGAGAAGGCTTCAAATAACATTTCTAAGATGGCTTCTTGCAATACTGATTACTTTTGATCCTTTGTGCTCTTGCTTGGTCCCACCACCAAATAATCCTGGACCAAGTGAAGACCAGGATCAACATCTGTGAGGTAGTGGGCGGGAGGATGGAAGGCGTGGCTCACACAGCAGCCGAGAATGCGTAGTCAGAGTTGCCTACAGGACAGTTAGATTCTCAAGTTAAGACTAGATGGCTGTTTCTTAGTGCTTCTGTGATCTTGGGTAGTTTCATAAGGTTTTCCTAAGCCCAATTTCCTCAGCCATAATAGGGGATAGTAATACTACATAGTAATTATTATATAGAATTATACTATTTATCGACTATATAGTATATTAATGCTGTCTGTAGTATACCAATAACATAGAATGTTATGAATTAATATTACTTGTATATGATTAACTGAAACACAGTGATGTAACATTTTTCCATTTTAAAATTCTAAATCGAATGGTGTGGTTAAAACCCCTGTTAAAGTGTGTTTAATCCTAGATTTAATCATTTTATGGTTATTCTGCCAGTCATTGCTGTTTGTGTGATTATTCCTGGCCTCTCCCCGGGGTAGGCTTGTTGGATTTTGCTTTCGATTTGGTGATTGTTATTGTTTCTGAGAGCCTTACCATGTAAGCCAGCCTAACTTTGAACTGAATACATAGATCAGGCTAGCCTCAAACTTGTGGGCAGCCTCCTGTCCCTGCCTTGCACATACCGAGAGTAGAGGCAAGCACCCTACTATGGCTACAGTCCAGTTCTCCTACCGTCCAGTTCTCACTCAGTGACGGACAGACAGCTAGACTCTGAAAGCCGCACATGGGAAGCGCTTCACAGCCAAGCGGACACGGTAAAGAGCCCGAGGAGCCTCAGGAGCCACAGGAGGACATGGGCTCCCTCTTGTACTCTGCGGTCATGAGTAGCCCGTGAAGTGAGAAAAATGACCTCTAGAACAAGGGCCGGGAGCTGACCTCAGTGGTTTTCTTCACTCTACAGAGCACATACTTCAGCCTGTCAGGCAGGCTGGACGACCTTCTGCAGTTCTTAGTTGGGTTGTCTGCCTCGGACTTCTTCCTACCTTCTTTGTGTTGAGACTCCTGCCTCCCCTCTTCCTCCCTGCCCCCACCCCCACCCCGTAACACCCATGTCCCAGAGCCCCTGAGATCTGGAAAGCCTGGTCCTGTCTCACCCCTGTGTGAGGCAGGCTGCCAGCATCACTGTCCCCGTTTCACAAACAGAACAACCGAGTCACTTTTCTATTGTTGCCACTCTGAGGTTACCCAGTGAGTCACTCTAAGTCCTAGAACTGGCTCCTGATTCTTGTTCCTGGCATCACTTACAGAGCCGAATGCCATCAAAGGCTAAAGAGGATGCTGGCACCGAACCTCTCCGTGAAGAACAACCTTGCACATGACTGAATCAAAAGCAAGGATTAACTCTCTTGATACTTGTAGCCTAAGGAAGACAGGAGAAGAGGGGTGTAAGGTGTGTGTGTGTGTGTGTGTGTGTGTGTGTGTGTGTGTGTGATGGCATGTGACATCATTATCACTAACAAACAGGATTCTTAGCTATTCTTAAAATGGTCAATAAATTCTCTGCTTCCTACCTTCCTTAATACTATGTATATGTGTATATATTTGTGTATATGTGTGTGAGAGAGACATCATTCCTACCAACAGATTCTTTAATGCTCTCAAAATTGTCTATAAATTTACTATTTCCTACCCTCCTTAATATGGTGTGTGTATGTGTGTGTGTGCGCRCATTGTGTACATATATTGAGAGAGTCTCACTTGTAGCCCTGGCTGACCCGTAACTCTCTATGTAGACCAGGTTGTCCCTGAACTCACAGAGATCCGCCTGCTTCTGCCTCTTGAGTTCTGGGATTAAGAGCGTGCCCAGCCACACCCAGCAGTACTAGATTTTTAAATGAACAAAAACATCATATTTGCAAGTGAGGCAATGGACTTTATCTTATAACAGATTCAGTTATGTGAACGTGAATCTGAGAGGAAGCTAAATTCACTTCCTTCGTTTTCACAAAAGAATCTTCAAAGTATCTGGCAGAGGGGAGAAGAATGAGCTTGCTCTCGCCATAAAATTAGAAAGACAAGCCATTCCAAACACAAGCTGCTCACGCTTAACAGGAGGGTGTGTCCCATTTTCTGCATGGCTTAGAATTTCCTCGCACCCTGACTTCCCCCTCCCCCTCCCCTTCCTCCTCTCCCCTACCCCTCCCCTTCCTCCCCCTCCTCCTTTTCCTCCTCCTCTTCCTCCACCTTCTCCTTCTCCTCCTCCTCCTCCCCCTCCTCTTCCTCTTGTATCTTTCCTTATTTTCCTCTGTATCACACTGGATTCTAAGCATGGATTGCCTCTGGCTCCCATCTAAGCCAAGAAGCTGTAGACCCACCCTCCCACAGTAACCCTGGAACTAAATAGCTGCAGCCTTAGTTTGGAGGAGAGTAAAACTTTTATATATTAAAGTTGTGTGATTTTATCCTTCACTTCATAGCTATAGGGAAAAGGGAAGCTTTAGAAAGCAGAACAGGAGCTCTTCCAGAGAATTCAGACACTCCCAAGCAAGGCTGCCTTTCTGAAAATGATGACCCACACCAAGCCTCGGTTACCATGGAGACCTCCTCAGTCACAGTCCCCAGAGGTGGGGACCCTGGAATCTCAGGAATTTCATATATGGACTGAGAAAACTGAAGAGTCCACCTAAGTACAGACAAATCTCTTTCTGAGGTGGGCAACAGTTTATGCACAGGCTCAGGGCTGGCTAAAAGTCGGAGACATAACTGATGAGGGCTCAGCCTTAAGTGGGATGTCTGTGCCAATCCCCGCCCCACTGAGGCTTACGGGTGTCTCAGTAAAGCGAGTAGAAAGAGAGTAAGAGCTGGGGGATGGGAGGAGTGCTCCCCAGGGTCCTAGTTGCGCTTGTGGACACCCTGTAGCCATGGTAACCTGTACAAGTCCTGTACAAGGTCAAACTGACAAGACCGTTCAACGTTAACTGGACTTGGCAGGCTATAGACCACATGAACCCAGACCTAAAGCTACATGAAGGTGGTAGGGAGATGTGTGGGGTTTGGGGCAGATATGGTCAAATAGATATTCTAAAACCAAAACGGAATAGAAGCAGGAGAATGTGTTCAGAGAGTGGCCATAGATGATCACCAGGGCTCTCTGAAGACTTCCGATGCTCACATAGAGTGTGATGCCGGGCACTGAGCATTTTCCTGAGGGACATCTTCAAGCAGTCTGTAACTCCAGGAAAAGATAAGAGCTAGTAGGTAATGTCCAGTAAGTGTGGCATAAGGGGGAAACAGACACGACTCATTAGTAAACAATGGTGACATTTTTAAAACTGCGAGTTAAGCCGAGTTTATCACCCAGCATCTACACATCTTTAGAAATCCATGTGGTTTGTCAAATTTTGTAGAAAACGCAGGATTTCTGTGTCCTACTAGGGACAGGCATGTCTAGCCAGCAAGTTGGTAGCAGCCAGAAAACATAAACATATTCTTACAACCAACCAAAATGTCTTTTAAGAAAACACCAACTCTCAAAAACAAAACAAAACAAAACAAAACAAAACAAAACAAAACAAAACAAAAGAAACCCCCAAACCAAAACCAAACCAAACCAAACCAAATTTTTTTTTTTTTTGATTTTGATTTTTTTTGAGACAGGGTTTCTCTGTATAGCCCTGNCCCTGGCTGTCCTGGAACTCACTCTGTAGACCAGGCTGGCCTCGAACTCAGAAATCCGCCTGCCTCTGCCTCCCAGAGTGCTGGGATTACAGGCGTGTGCCACCACCGCCCGGCTATGAAAACTTTTAATAACAACTTTTGGGCAAATGAATATAGTATGTTAAAGAATATTTTTAGGTGCATTGACTGTGATTATAAACAGTTGGAAGCTGCCTCACTATCCACCAATTTTGGAATAAATAAAATATAGTAAGATCAATAATAGAACACCATAAAGTAATTATAAGAAACGATCTAAATCCATACATTAATGATAATGCAAATAAGGCAGCTAATATTTTTATGGTATTAACTAGCGCTTTTCTAAGGGCTTTGCTTATGTCGACAATAAGCAGGAGGTCAAACAATATGGAGTGTGAATATATAGTAAATGTAAAAACATTATGATGCTACGTGTGCATTTTAAGGCACAGACTATACTGTGGCCTATCGCGGCCTGTAGGAGGCAGTAGTCTAAAACTGGGATTCCGTGAATGTTCACAACATTCCCTGACCGAGCAGTTTCCAGCAGTGCTGAGTCTTCTTCAGCATCTTCAAGAGACTTAGCAGAGCCCTGAGGATGCTCACAAAACCCATCTGACAAGGCAAGAAAACACAGACGTAAATACTGAAGACAGAGGCTTGGGGACCAGGGCGGGGCGAGCGAGGACTTATGAAGGGTGGGGAAGGTTTGTGGAACAAGCGAGTCTTAAGTCCACAGGACAGAAGGAGTCCCTCTGTCTGGAGGACTCAGCTGCGGCTTCCTGGGGAAGGATGTCAGCGTGGGAGGGCGAACTCACAATGGAGAGGGACACACACACATACAGGAGCGGCCCCGGCTCCACAATGAGACACCCCGAAGCCACCTGTGGCTGGCTGGTTTCGGGCATCCTTTCCTGAGAGGAAGCGGGAAGACATTGGCCTGCCCGACAGGACATCTGGAAGACTCATCGGGCTAAGGACATGTGGTAAAGCTCTTCCGTTACAAACTATAACCAGAGAGGAAATGACTAGCTGACACACTTTGACCCTGAGGAGCTGAGAGCAATTATGTGTGGAATGCCAGTTACCAAGGTCGGGGAGCTGCGGGCCACTCGGAATTCATGGTATCCCAAGGAAAGGGATTGGGGGGGGGGCTGTCTGGCTCCCAACTTCATGTTGGGAAACACAAAGTATGGAATAGTGGTGTAAACATGGCAAGTGCCTCTTCTTTCAGCCTCCAATAAAGAACAGGATTAAGAGAAGTAGAATTTGAGCCAGTCCAGGAATTCTTCTTCAAGCGTATCCCACATTCACAGCTCTTCTTGCCTATCCTCCTGACCTCTTGTTGGATGCCATTTTATCTCCAAGGATCTCCACGTTTAGTCAGCTCCCTCTCAGCACCTCACCCCACCCCACTCCACAAAGACTCCTCATTCTCCATAGCGATGATCCCCACCCAGATCTCATTGCTTCCTCTGTCCGGAGTGACTTCTGTGTGACCCCTCTTTGCCTGGAAAAGTCCTACCATCTTCTTAGGGATCCTCTGCAGAGACGGCAGCTTAACCATCTACAGCTCCTCACGATATAGATCTTCCCCAAGGTCCCTGGGAGTAAACTGATAATCAAACAAGATGGATCCTGCCCTTGTTGACCAAGGGGACATCATGGGGACGCTGGCTCAGCAGCAGTGTTAGGAAGGACCGGTGCTAACTGTGGGCTTTGGTGGGAAATCTGAGGAGCAACTGGGGCTTTGTTCTATATTGATGGCGCCAGGAATCCAGGTGATCCTGTGCTAAGGGTGTTGTAGGGTTACAGTGATCCTGTCTCTTTGTGGTTTTTTTTTTTTTTTTTTGTCTGAACATAGACAAAATAAGTCACGCAGTGGTCTCGTTATGATTCGCTTTATCTCGGTGCCCACAAGCATGCCTGTCTGCGTTGGCTGCTCTGTGTGATTGATTGTTCATGCCTGATGAAGGAACAGAATGGCTTGGCTCTGACTATCAGAACAGCCGCCGCCGCCGCTGATGATATTGAGGGCTAGCTGCGATTATTTCCAGATGTGGAAAGTTGGTTCCTCCTTTCTCCGCATCGATAATGCAAAGCAGTCTTCAGATTGTGACGTCGCCCATGTTTTCTCCGACACGTAGAGGGCAGAGCAGCCAGTACAATTATATCTTAATATTCATTCCATTCAAGCCCCTGACACTGTAGGACAGCCATGCTGTATGTGTGGGACTCACCCCCAGCCCCCTCCAAGGATGGGCCTCGATTTATTTAGAACAACCGGTGACTCACTCAGGATGGCTTTAGAGATGGATTCCATGGAGACACGGTGCGGGTTTTCACCCAGGAGGTTTTAGTAGTGGGATTCTTTGAAAGCCTGGTGGGGTGGAGGAAGAAATGAACTTGGCAGGGAATTGCAGTAGAGGCCTGACTGGATTGCCCCTGGAAGCTGGGAGCCATCAGAGAGTAAAAGTGCCAACGTGGAGAAAGAAGGCCTCAGCCCTGAAAGGAAGACCTGGTTGGCACATGGTGCGCAGAGCCATTTTCTTGTCTTGATGACACTTTCAACATCAAAAGGAGGCTTGGAGGTGGTGGGCCCTGTAATGCCTTAGGACCATTCCCTTCCCATTTGGCCTCAGTCTGTGATCCTCTCTTTGCACCCAGTAAGTCTCCCCACACCCTGTTCTCCTTTCTTCCAGTCCCCACCTCTCTCTTACTTCCTCCTGACTCCTTCCTGCTATTTCTCTGCAGAGCACCAGGCATTTCTACAGATCCACACTGGGCTCACAGTGGACGTGTCAGCTTCTGCCTTTTGGTCATTGATACTTGTCGGCCCTCGGCCTGTCTGTCATCATACACGCAGGCGTGTGCACACACACACTCTCCACGTCTTTCTCTCCCTGACACACATACTCTCTCAGTAAGATGATATTTATCACACTCCGGATCTTTTTCAGATGCCAAGATTCATTTTTGGAGCACACTTGTGTCGCTGCCAGCTTGTAACAGAACGCATTTTCCGCTGCCTTAGAGTTTCGAAGTTCTTGGGGGGGCAGGTGGGGAGGGGGAGAGCGACTCCCAGGCTCCAGTCATGTGTTGAGGTGCTATCAACTTTCTTCCTTCAAGGGTCGAGCTTCTCAAACACGTGTTGAAGGACTCTCTGGCCCTTTTGACCCCAGCAGCTTCTGCTGTCTCTTCAAACAAAACCTGGTGGGCAAAAAGACATCCATTGTGGGGACACCAGGTGTAGGGTGGTAATGGATGCTTCCGGGCTGACCGAGGCTGTCAGAAATTATTTCCTGGGTCTGGGGCAGAAGAGGAAGGGATTAAAAGGAGTAAATCCACCATGTGATGAATGAAAGCTGTCAGCGTTTGCGAATGAGTCTGAATTCACTTGGAAGGGGCAAGAGCGGCCACTCCTTTCGCAAGACTGGGCCCAGGCTGCTTTTCAGCATTGGTGGGACCCCGGGCCAATTCTCTTTTCTTCTTTGCATTTAGCTCTTCTGTGGAATATCCATAAAAGGGCTCGGAGGCAGCCATTCCACAATTAGAGCGATGGCTCGAAACGTTCGCCCCTGTGAGAGCTGACACACTGGATTTAATTCATACTACAGTGTGAATAAAAAACCTACAGTCGCTTCCTTTTCGAAAGCAATTTAATTAAATAGGGAATGTGGGGGGGAGGTTGGGGAGAGAAAGGCACTGGGTGGTCACAACATTCCACCACATTCCACTCTATCACAGGACACTTTCAACCCAAAAGTGACAGTGGTCTCTGCTAACTCACAGCAAACAACTCTTGGAGAATTCTTCCTGGCTAAGTACTCCTCTGACCCCGACTACCCCTTCCTTCCTTCCTTCCTTTCTTCCTTCCTTCCTTCCTTCCTTCCTTCCTTCCTTCCCTTATTTTTATACTTTCAATCCCCCTTCCTAGGTATGCTTGTTTGTACGTGAGTGTGTGTGTATGTGTGTGTGTGTAGCGTGTACATACATGTTTGTATGTATGAGGCATTTGCTTGCCATCGCACACGAAAGTCAGAAGATTCTCTTAGGTGGCAATTGTCCAGTTCCACCTTCTTGGAGATGGTCTGTTGTGTCTGCTACTGTGTACACCAGGCTGGACCAGCCGGTTCAAGAGCATCAGGAGAGTCTCCTGTGTCTGCCTCCTGTCTTGCTGTGGGACTACGTCCTACAGATATCTGCTACTGTGATGGTTTTATGTGGCTTCTGGAGACCCAGCTCAGAGCTCAGCACAGCAAATCGTTCACCCACGAAAGCCATAGCCTCAGCCCATACTTTATAGTTTAAAACCTTTAAAGATTAGCATATAAAGTGATGGGTTTAATCATGGCATGTTTACGTATATGCATTATCATACATTGTTTCATTCATTCCTCCCCTTTCCCGGGCCCCTCCCGTGCTCCCTCCCAACTCTGAGAGGTCCTCTTCCTCCACAAAGTTAGTCCCCACTCTGCTTTCCAGTTTCATGCGTTCTATTACCATCTGCATTTCCTGCCTCCCCCATGATCTCTTCCTCTTCTCTCACGATCAGTTTCCTAGTTTTGTTATCAAACTAGGAAATATGAGTTACCAAACAAATTATGTCTGTTATATGCACACACACACACACACACACACACACACACACACACACACACACACTTTAAACCTAGCTCTCACCTATGAACAAAACATGATATTAGCCTTTCTGTGTCTACCAAGACAGCATTCCTTAAGGGGAATAGATAGGACAATTTGATGTAGATCTGGGGTGGGGGGGTTTCCATGATTCCTGTTTGTATCACCAAGCGAAGGTTCATACTGTGCGTTCTCCACAGAGTATGTTCCATCTGGTTTTGTCTACGCCGTGAGCTCCTAGGTGATCGCTGATGAATAAGTATAATTCTAACTCAGGAGTTTCGGCTCACATCAGTGAGTCACATCATAGTATTGAAATAATCTGAGCATGTTTTCCTGACCCTGCCAGCGGCTGCATAAACCTGGCAAAGTCATTCCAGTTTCTCCTTAGCCCAGATGTACAACTTCCTATGGAGGAGGGAAAGGCCTGGAGCACGGCTTCCTCTACCCTCGGCCTTCTGGCTCAGGAGAAGGATGAGAAGGAGTGCGTTCAAGGCCTCTGCTTCCCGACAGACAGAGGGAGTGAAGAACTTTGCTCAAGCTCTCACCTTTTTTGAGAAAAGAGAGGCGTTCCGATTCAGCGGGACAGCCTTGTCACCAAGTGGCGTGCATGAATAATAGTGCTTCAGTTGTAGAAAAAGATACTTTGTAAACTGGGGTAATTGCACAGAGATGAGAATAAATCCGAGAAGCTCTGAGGAATAGTTAATGCGACACAGGCACCAAGCAGTCATTTGGTTATCATGGTTTTTTTGTTTGTTTGTTTGTTTTTAATGGCTTGGTGTATGGCTTGCATTTTACATTAGGTCTGCCATCTGTTTTGAATTAGTTACTTTTCTTTTGTATGCCATTTGGTGACAAGGCTATCCCCATGGTGTGATTGATTCCTTGTCAGTGACCAGATGAGCGTTTGTGTTTATGTGGATGGGGTTCAGGGTGTTCTGTTATGCTTCAGAGACGATTTATCTTATCATTTCACCAAAATTTTACAGTCTGGGCCACTGCAAAACTTGTTAAAACCATAAATCCTTCTACTCAGAAGAAGCCCCGCTGGTATGAGTGGTAGCTACCCAAGGTCGCGGGCTTCTGCGGCAGCGTGGGCCTCTTCTCGCTGTGAGAGAACCAGGTCTGTGCTCTATGGAGAGGAAAGCCGTGCAGGCCAGGTTGTCCCAAGGGACGGTAAGCTTTGACTCTGTCTTTACAGAGAGGACAGAGCTTGGTGGGAAATGCCTTCCACGTCTATCTCTCTGACTTCAAAGACCTAATCACTGACTGGTTACAGGCAACTCGAGCTTTATAGCTTTATATTATATTATCATATGTGTTTCTTACTTATCCTTGGATGTGAATTTTTACTGCTCATCCTGGGTGTGTCTCGTAATTGTCCATTCTAGTCACAGTTGGCATTTATTCCTTGTGCTTTAGCAACTAGTTCTCAAAGTTCTTCACCAGAAATAGCATTGATGTGTAGAAACAGTTGGAAATACTGTTCTGGAATGGGGCTAAGCTGTCTGTGTTTAACAAACAAACAAGCAAACAAACAAACAAACAAAACCATCTTTACTCTGAGTGGCACTACTGTGCATTTATTTACAAGTCTCTCGTTTACTGGGTTGCCGTGTTCTATCATGGCTTCTCAGATGGAGAACCACTTTAGAGCTGGAGAAACAGAGGCTTAGAGGTGTCTCTGGAAAGGGGCCAGCTTCTAGATCTATAAAACTTATTTTACTTAAAATAAAGGTAGAAGCCGTTTGGGGCCAGCCTGATCTACAGAGCAAGTTTGGGGACAGCCAAAGGCCACACAGAGAAACCCAGTCTTGAGAAACCAACCAACCAAATAAAAAATAAAATAAAATAAAATAAAATAAAATAAAATAAAATAAAACAGATAGGAAGGATAGCAGAAATCAGGTTGGGCAGCTGGGAGGTTTAGAAGACGCTGCTCCTTCCTTCCGTCTTTTGAAATGCTCACATGCAGAAACGAACGAAGCTGCCCTCGCTCCTCTCCGTCAGAGAACATCGTGCCGTTCATCAAGCTGCACCTTGGGGTGCTTATACTGCCTGAAGACATGCCCTAGCCTCTCCTTGAGGTGTCCAGTCACACTGTGAATCTAAGAAACACTGCGGTCAAGGAAGGTAGCTGAAGCCAGCCGGCAGGGCTCCGTGAGCCGTTTGTTACCCAGTAAAGCTCCTCTTCTCCCAAGATTTCTTTCCTTTTCCTTTTGACCTTGGACCTTCTGTAAAGGGAGGTGGCATCCATTCCTAATTTTCTAGTTCCTAACAAAATTCCTTCCCTTATCTGTTGTTGATTGACATGTGAAACCATGCAGGGTTTACAGAAGCTAGTCCTACAGAAGGGTAGGGACAAGCCATGCATGCACACACCTACATATGAACTTGAGAAAGTTGAAAACTCATGTTTATGCAAAATGTGCATGTTGTTTATACTAGACAAAAGGACGAGCCCAAAGGCCCGGTGGCTGAGCACTGAATAAACAAAATATGGCAGAGACATATAAGGGGATATTATTCAGCCATTAAAAGATGAGGTAGCGATGCTTACTAAAAGTCATCATGAACTCTGAAAACATTATGCTACGTGAAAGAAGCCAAAGTCAAAGGCTGTGTTTTAAAATATGAATCCAGCTGGGCAGTGGTGACGCACACCTTTAGTCCCAGCACTTGGGAGGCAGAGGCAGGCAGGTTTCTTAGTTCCAGGACAGCCAGGGCAACACAGAGAAACCCTGTCTTGAAAAACCAAAAAAAAAAAAAAATCCATGTATATGACATGTTTGGATCAGGTAAATCTACAGATACAGATACTGAAAGCAAATCTGTGGTTGCTAGGGGGTTAGGGGACAGTAAGAAAGGGGAGTGGCCGCTAGTGAGTATGGATTTTCTTTTGGGGGTCATGGAATGTTCCGGAATTAGGTAATAGTGATGGTTTTACAACCTTGTAAATATACTAAAACCATTGAACTTTGTACTTTAAAATGGGTAAGCTTTATAGCGTGTAAACAGGCCTAATCTGGCTCCCCCACGTCTACTTTTTTTTTTTTTTAAATCAAATCAGCTAAGCCGAATGCTCCTAGCTTTGGCAGGTTAATGTTGGAATGGGTCGGGGAGGAGCTGGTAGGGGGAGGGGCAAATGAGGAAGGACCCAGAGCCTCATCATATCCCTAAGGCAAGTCAGTGCTCAGTTCTCAGCTTTATCCTGTAAAAGTCTCTTTGAAGGTTCTCACGGAAGAGAATTCTGAGCAGGCCGTCTGGAGAGATGGCTCAGCCGTTAAGAGCACCAACTGCTCTTCCGCGGGTCCTGAGTTCAAATCCCAGCGACCACATGGTGGCTCACAACCATCCGTAACAAGGACTGACACTCTCTTCTGAGGCATCTGAAGACAGATACAGTGTACTTACATATAATAAATAAATATATCTTWAAAAAAAATTCTGAGGAGGACACAAGGGGACACAGGAAACTGTAGTCCTTTTTACTGCCTTCATCCCAGATAGACTGTCTCCATCTTGTCTTTCCTTTGAAATATCTCACTTGTGTCCCCGTTCCATTTTTCTTTTGAGAAATAAAGTGTTAATGGTTGGTTAGTAATACATCTCAGGGAGTTGGAAGGAAGCCTTAACATTTGAATTCTACAAGCCAAGAACTTTTGACTTGCCCGGTTCAGTTCAGTTTAGTTCAGTTTGCTCCAACCAGCTCAGCTCTCCTGACCTTGTGGCAGGCCATCTGATGCCAGCTCATTGATTTTAGCGACATTACTTTCTTCAGTTGCTGTTTGTTTACTCACTTCTTTAATAACAACTACTTTCCGAGTCTCTTACCATGGACTCTGTTCTAAGGGTTGGAGGATTACAGGGCAAAGAAGACAGACATAGCGTTTTTCTCAGAGAACGTAACTGGGTCGAGCATTTTGTCAAAGCTCAGAGGAAAGTAATGGAATACAGGGTGAGTGGAGGCTCGGAGAGCCCGTGAGCTAACAGGAAAAGTCGGTGGTAACTGATGTGGAAAACCACCCGGACAGGTTGAAGGTCACAGCGGAGGCAAGGAAGGCAGGAGCACGGGAGCCTGAGAGGGAGGAGGGCGGGGAGCACGGGGAGCCTGAGAGGGAGGAGGGCGGGGAGCACGAGAGCCTGAGAGGGAGGAGGGCGGGGAGCACGGGGAGCCTGAGAGGGAGGAGTGTGGGGAGCACGGGAACCTGAGAGAGAGGAGGGCGGGGAGCACAGAGAGCCTGAGAGGGAGGAGGGCGGGGAGCACGGGAACCTGAGAGGGAGGAGGGCGGGGAGCACAGGGAGCCCGAGAGGGAGGAGGGCGGGGAGCACGGGGAGCCTGAGAGGGAGGAGTGTGGGGAGCACGAGAGCCTGAGAGGGAGGAGGGCGGGGAAGGCCTGAGTGGACAGAGCAGAGAGAAGGCAAGGGCACAGAACCCTGGGAAGGCTAAGTGTGAAGCCTTTGTTTTATTCACCCAGGCTGCCTACCACCAYAGACTGGGTGGGTGGGACGATAGAATGAGACTAGAAATCAGAGCTGGCGACACCAGTGGTGTTATTTCTGCTGAGGTCTTTGCCTTGGCTAGCAGAAATCTAGTCTTCCTTGTATCTTTACATGCTCTGTTCTTTGTCTCTGTGTCCGGGCTCTTCTTCTCATGAGGACAACAGTCTTACGGGTTAGTGACCTAACCCATGTGGCCTCATTTTACCTTCATTACGTCTGAAAAGCCCAATAGCCAGATACCATCATGTTTTAAGATATCTGAGGGTGGTGGTGGTGGGGACTCAGGACTTGAGCGTGTGGGTTTCAGGGTGGTGCAATTCAAGCTACCGAAAGCTGGCAATCCCCGTGAGTTAGGTTTTGCAGGATTCTCCCGGCTAGGGAAAGGCATTTTTATCTAAAAGTAACTTATCAATAAGTGGAAAGTTTTGTGTTTATAGATCTGATTACTGTGCAGGAAAGAGAGTCCAGCAAACAGGACTGAGACCCCCTTTCCCCCCACCCCCCAGCCCTAGACAGAGGCAACACTCTCAGCTCAGAATTCAGTACACTAGTTTTCATTTTCCTTGGGGCTGGTTCCCGACAGTTTGTGCAAAAGGACACCAGTGTGTCCTGAAGAGCATGCTTCACTGAAATAAATTCGGAAAAGCATCAAAGTCAACCACAGACTCCCATTCTGCAAGGCCACTTGTCTGCTTACCCCACAAAGCTCTACTGCAGACAGGACCAGGCTGACTGCAAGTAACCACTTATGCCCGTGGTCACCATCAGGAGAAATTTCTGCAGGTCAGTGATTTTCTATCGTCATCAGGGAGTTCGGGTTTCTCATCTGAGCCAAAATCGTCAGCTATAAACAAAGGAGAGAGTTTAGGGCTGAGCAAAGTCCACTTTTCTTCGCTAATAAGCGAGGATAGCACACACTGGAAGGACAATTCTTATTTTGTAAACACAGGAGAGCTGTTCAGCCAGTGCCAAGCACAACTGTGGCCAACGTAAGTGATGTGGTCTCCTGGGCTGGGGCTTAACATGGCGTCTGAGGGCCAGAAATGGCTCTGTTTATTGCGCAAAGGCAGTGGTTGCCAGACCCAGGTCGTAAAAACTATTTTCAACAGCCGAATGGCATTTACTAGCCTCGATCTACCTGCTTCAACTGTAACACCGCTGAGAGAGAGAGAGAGAGAGAGAGAGAGAGAGAGAGAGAGAGAGAGACTTGTCTTTTTTTTTTTTTTCGTCAAAGACATCCGCAGAATAAGCATCAGTCACCCGCAGTCCACAAACAGAAGACGCAGGTCCTATGACTTGATGTTCTTGCAGATAAATCCCCAGTGAATCTCTCTCTTCTCTCTTATTTGCAAAAGTTCTTTTTTTTGCTCTGGTGGCCTTGTCCTGAGGCAGGATCTTGTGCCCAGATAGAATCTATGTTGAGGACTTCCATTAGCTTTTGTACTTGAATATGCCCCGTTGCCTAATTTCAGCGTGACTGTTCCATTGAGAGTGACTTGCTGTTTATGTAGTTGCTATATAATTAGGTCGTTATTCCACATGCCCCGCCCCCTTTCCATAAAGGTTAAAAAGAAATCACAGCTACTTAGCGGAAGTGGGGGATGAGGATGTGGAGATGTGGAAGTGGGGGGATGCGGAAGTGGGGGGATGCGGAAGTGGGGGGTGCGGAAGTGGGGGATGCGGAAGTGGTGGTGATTACTGGCTCTCACTTCTCAGCTCAGCCTTGGTTCTGGCTTTCTTGATGCTCCTTTTAGAGAGGGTTAGATATCAGCTAGATCTTTGGTTTTGGTTTGCAGAAGTTCAGCTGCTTAGCTAAACTTTGCAAATGGGAGAACGAGAAATGGAGTTTATAGCCCAGTTCATCTTGGGCTGAAGGCTCCATTTTACCAAGGTAGTTTTTCCCTTTACAGTAACAAAGAACCAGTTAACACTCCAGCGGAGTCAAAGCACTACTACAAGTAGATTTCTGAATTTTTTTTGGAGATAATTGTGTGCTCCTGCAATTGAGTGCCCCCAGCACTCAAGAGGCTGAGGCAGGAGGATCTTGGGTTTGAGGCCACTCTGGACTTTATCTAAAACAAAGCAGAACAATAAAACAAAACAAATCAGTGATGTGAGGGGAGGGAGACTGTGAAAGAAATAGAATGTTAGATATCTTGGGGCTAGGGTTGTAGTTCAATCAGTAGAGTTTGTATCTAGTTTTGTACTAGGTCATCGGTTTAAATCCCAACACCAGATAAGCAAGGCATGGTGGTCCCATGCCTGTGAACCCAGCACTTGAGACCTAGAGATAGGAACATCAGTTCAACATTATCCTTAGCTACATAGAGAGTTTAAAGCCATCCCAGCTTGGTGTGGTAGATAGAAGAAGGCAGCACTCTCTGTTTATCCTTACCGTTTCTCCAAGACATGTAGTCAGTCTAGGCTTTGACAGATGATTATAAAGACAGGTGGCAGAGCCGCTTCCCTTTCCTGCTTAGGGGCTGAGCTACCCTCTCCTTGTCCTCTGCAGACTCCCTCCCCAGCCCACAGTGCTGTCCAGGTTTGGTCTATTGCTATGTATTGTAATGATAAATACTGGCCCCTAAGATCTGGTCCCCCCCCCCCCCCCCCGAGATCCTTAGGGATGAGGATGTCCTCATGTGCATGATGCTGTGTAACCCTGTCTCCCAAACTATCCCTGATTGGCCAATAAAGATGCCTACAGCCTGTAGCTGGGCTTCGGTTCTCGGGCTTGGTGTCTGAGGGAGAGACTGCAAGATGACAGAGGAAGAAGGAAGAGGATCCCAAGGGGCAGGTGGATTGTGAGCACATAGCCACGAGGGTCAGCCTGTTAAAGTAGGTGTGGCCCAGGCAGAACATGGCAAGTGATGTTGTCAGGTTACTAGAGAAGTAGATAAAATGATACAGTGGGCTATTATCTGCCCAGCTCTAGTGGTTTATAAATATAAAGGTTTCAAGTCTTTTATTTGGAAACAAAATTATCTAAGGTAGGGTAGAAACCCCCAAATAATACGAACACACAGTACCACCCACGGTGCTGAATCCTTGGATGGAGGCCTGGGGATGGGCTTTGGGTTTCTAATAGATCATGTGGAACGACTTTCTAGATAAGGGTCCTTTAACAAAATAAACAATCAGACGTTACAAACGCTAGGTAGGGTTTGTGGACACGGGGAAACAAGCGGGAGCGTGCATGTACAAAATGTGACTTGACATTTAGAACAGATGTTAATCTTAACCAGCTTTTTGAATCCAGTAGGGATATTTACCTTGTAGATTGTCACATTTGGAAAAAAAAAAACCAGGGGTTCAATGGCATGGCCAGAGCAGTTGAGTTGTGTCCAGAGAGGTAACTGGGACAGGGTGCCACACGCTTCGGGATCACCTCGGAAGACCAGACGTAGGTGTCGCCATTTGCTTTTTCACCCATTGACCGAGGCAGGATTTTTGCTGTCACGTCACAGGACCCCTGGGTGGAGACCGTGACCATGACAAGACCAACTTAATCTCAGTTCCTGCTGTTTTCACCATGGCGTTGTTGTCAACTCAGAGTTGGATGGTGGCCCCTGCAGGTTGCTTTCCTGCCTCTCACTTTCTCCCTCAGGGCTGTATCCCTGACCTTTCGACTTAACCCTGCACTTGTATTGACTTTTACCTCAGGTTGTGTCTTACAGTACCGGTGTGGTCTCATTTTACTCACGTGTCCTGGACGGTCCAGTCCATTTCTGCAGGCTCAGCTGCCTATTTGTTGCTGATGCCCCTAAGATAAAACTGGCAACCTTGAACCCAGATCTTCCAGGCTCATCTCCAAGAATCCGGCACCTTTGCTTCATGTAATCCTTTCCAGAGCCCAGGACAGAGATACCAGCCATCATCTCTAAGACACTGGAGACACACAATGGATCAGCACTTGCCTTAGGCTGAGTAGTTCTCAGAGCTAAGGTTTGAGTGCGAGCTGTCCAGCCAGATCCCACACTTGCAGCTCTTCTTTGTAACTGGCTACTGAGTGATTGCTCGATCATAAACAGAGCATCTTTTTGAATGCTACCTTCTGCCCCATCTCCAACATCGAATCCAATGCCATGCCTTTGTCTCCTGAGTGACAGTACCTTTTCCTTTTCCTTCTGTCTTTCTTTTTACCTAATTCACCTGAGATATCCATCAGGCTTGAGAGATCTCCATGCTGAGGTCTTGAGAAGGACTCTGAGGCCTTGGCTATGAGTCCTTATAACGTCTGTATTTACTGTGTTCCTGGATCCGTTCAAAGCATTCAAAGGTGCATTAACTCGATTAGTTTTGCAACAAGCTTCTGACGTATACATAATGACTCTTATTTCATTAGCAGACCCCGCACAGAGTCATAGATCCATCGGGAAAATTGATGCCACTCTAGTAGTTGAGAGAAAAAGTGTGTGTGTGTGTGTGTGTGTGTGTGTGTGTGTGTGTGTGAGAGAGAGAGAGAGAGAGAGAGAGAGGCAGAGACAGAATATGTATGTTTGTATGTGTGTGTGAGACAGAGACACACACAGAGATAGACCATATATGTTTGTTTGTGTGTGTGTGTGAGAGAGAGAGAGGCAGAGACAGAATATGTATGTTTGTATGTGTGTGTGTGAGAGAGAGAGACACACACACAGAGACAGACCATATATGTTTGTTTGTTTGTGTGTATGTGTGTGTGTGTGTGAGAGAGAGAGAGAGAGAGAGGCAGAGACAGAATATGTATGTTTGTATGTGTGTGTGTGTGAGAGAGACACACACAGAGACAGACCATATATGTTTGTTTGTGTGTGTGTGTGTG
>BDUI01000002.1:4017911-4036328 GCA_002335545.1 Apodemus speciosus | reverse complement strand
TGTGTGTGTGTGTGTGTGTGTGTGTGTGTGCGCGCGCGCGCGCGCGCGCGCTCGTGCACATGCATGCAGTGTGTTATGTGCTCATGCACATGTGAATGCAGGTGCCCATGGAGGTCAGAAGAGATTGTCAGATGCCCCGAAGCCACAGTAACAGGCAGATGAAAGCTATCCAGTGGGGGTGCTGGGAACTGAACTCGGAATCTCTATGAGCAGTCTGTGCTCTTAATTTCTGAACCATCTCTCCAGCCCTAATGCCTGGCTTTTTAAAAAATGTGGGTTCTGTGGTCTGAACTCAGATCCTTCAGACCCTCATACTTGCAAGGCAAGGTCTTTACAGATGGCGTTATCTCTCCAGCCCAACCAAAGGAAACTTAATAATTGGAGTCCAATTACACCAGGGTAAGATGCAGAGCAAGCAAAGAGTAAATGCTAAGTAATCCAGGGACTGGCAGCAGGGGAAGCCATTACCACAGTTTGGAGAGAGAGAGAGATGTTGATGCTACCAGAGCTGAGACGCTGAGGCTAACCACAGAGGCTGGAGCCTAGAGGACACAAGGCCCCTCCAGAGTTACTGAAACACCCTAACATTTCCCCCCATTTAAAGCCACCAAGACCACCACTGTCTCCCATTCCATTGTATGAACTCACCACACACGATGGCAAGGAGCCTGGGGATTGTGGTCTGCAGAGATGACAGGAAAGAGTGGGGAGTGATTTCAAAATAAACAAGCAGAACACTGACCCTGATGAGTTAGGGTTTGCCCAAGATCACAGAAGGTTGAATGGCAGGGTCGAGTGGCTTGGGCCAGGCTTTAACTTGCCTTTCTGGGAATCCAGGGCACCTGAGCACTGTCCTCAGGAGTGTAATGACAACAATAAAAATTGTATGGAAATGGTCAGACAAGCCCAAATAGCCTAGAATATCACACACACACATTTGGGTCGCATTGTTACAGCAGCATAGGAGAAGGAGTGGTCTTGGCGTGGAAGCCATGACCACTGCTTCCACTCCAATCTTACTGCTGCATCTGCCTTTACAGCCGATGCAATGGAAACCCCAAGAGTCAGACTTGCCCAGGCTGGGCAGCGAAAGTAGGCGTGGAGCTCAGTGAACTCTGGGGCCAGCATGCCTGCTGCTGTTGAGTTTCCTGTTCAGTCCCAGCTCTGGGACTCTCATGCAGCCAACTCTCTGCAGTTTCTTTAGGGACATGACACGGATCTTTTTGCCTCTGATTCCGTACCACTTGCTTGGCATGTGACGCCCGGAGGGTACCCATTGCATATTCTGCCTTGGGAATTATTAAACAGCCTGAAGAGCTGCCGGTGACCGTGGGAGCTGGCTTTCCCAGGCTGTCCCAGAATTTTCAGATTGGTGGTGAGGCCGGAGGTGAAAGGACATTCTCTCCCCAGGAATCTTCTAGGCCATCTCCACAGTGCATTCCCGAATGTCTGGCTGTGCCACTTCCTCTAGTTTTGTACTATTTCCCGTCTTCCGCCCCAGAGAAGCTACTCCCTACCCGGACCCGACCCCCCTGAGTAATCAATCAGTGGTGCCAAGGTGAGGAAAGGAGAGAGTGTGGGCACACTGTTCCAACTAAAAAAGACATGAGTGGCTATGTGGAAGAAGAGATGATGACGGGTCAATATTAAGACATCTTTGGAGGTCCTTCAGGGATAGGATTCACCCTCTCGTCTGGAGGAGAGACAAGGCTAGGCAGCAAAGCTCGTCTAGACAAATGAGTTCTATTTGTACCTTGGCATGGACTTGGTATAACACACCTGAAACAAGTTACCCACCTCTGCCTCTGTTTCCCCACACAAAGAAGAGGGCAAAAACAATGTCCCACAATGTCTCCCCAAAAACAATGGGAAGGTTCTTCATAATGGTTAGAGACGGTTGTGTCAAATTAAATATTGAATTGGTTTTTGGTGTGAGGAAATGGCTACAGCTAAAATTTGTTTAAACTGTTTTAACAATTGTATTAGTGAGGGATGTGCTTTGAAGTTTCATCTTGCTATCAAGAAGAGCTAGGTGTCTTGTTAGACATGTATGAATGCCTAACAGATGTCGTGGATTACACGCCTGATACTGGCTCCCAGTCTCATTGGTCACTCACAAAAGAGCTACATTTACTGCACATACAAGACAACTGTGAACTTACTGCTCATCCCTTAGAAGCTTTAGGATTTTGTGGAACGCCATGGATCTTTTTAACCTGGCCACCGCAGCTCCCCATTCTACGGACCTTATTTGTAGTTGAGTCTCTCTCGCTGAACTCTGTGCATCGAGGCAAGCAATCATCAGTTCTCCTATACGACGCCAGCAGGTAAGTAGATGCTAATTCTCTCAAATGTTTTGACTTACACGAGATCCCTGGCATCGTGTTAGTGGAACACCTTGAGTACTATCACGCGCTAACATTCCACCGCCTTTTTAGAATGAATAAATCTAGCAAAAATAGATATGTATAAACACACAGCAAAAAGCATAAATGTATAGCAGATAGCTATACATTAAGTCTTAGAGTTCTTAACTAAAAGAAACTGGAATTTTAGAATTTGTTAATCAAGAAAAAAATATTGGCAAGTTTAATTTGTTAAGGCTTTAAGTGAATAGTTATTTTATGAGTATGCATACAAACGATAAATCTGTAATTTATTAATTATATTTTATTAATCATTATATATATAATTTGAAGAATATTTTCCTACTTATGTGGTGGAAACACAATCTTTAATGGATCTTGGATACTGTCAGTGACTGTATAAAACTCCTTGTAAGAGCTACACAGGCCTCTCAGAAGCTGAACTCCACAGGTTGGAAACCTTAGTGGGTTAGTCAGTTTTGGAGACCTGTGATGAAGTACTTGAGACTAGTAGCTTTATTAACACAGGAAATTTATTTAGCTAATAGTTCTTGCTGTTCACAGACTTGATACCAGCATCAGTGTGATCTCTGGTGAGCGCTTAATGGGGAAAAAAAAATCACCATGACCTGGAGAGCTTTCAAGAAGGAGAGACCACGCCACCAGCCAAGAAGCTAGAGAGTCAGGGTCAGGTTTGCTTGCTCTTAGAATAAACAAATCTTGAAAAGGTTAGCTGGGATCTCATGAGAACTCTCATCCTTTCTGAAGATGATGCCCCAGGGAAGTAATAAACTTCCATGAGGCCCCATGCAAAGCCTCCCTCCCCCAATCTACCCATATGTAATCAAGGACCAACATATGAACCCCGAGGTAGTAAAGCTAGGTGAGAACTGTGCCACACCCCCAGCCCCAGAGCTTTATTTTTTTGTCAACGGATTCAGTTGTCATTTTCTTTTTCTTACGTTGCTAAAGGGCTATCTGTTTTAAAGACTTCATCTTTTTGAGTAAACAGGCCTAGAGTGAAGTCATTGCATGGCATAGGCCCGTGTCTTCTTGTTGGTCAACCTATTGGCTTCTGATGGCTTTTTCTTACTAAGGAGTCAAGATTGTCAGCTGCTGAAAGTGCTTTTTGGGTTGGCATAGATTAGTCTTTTATGGAAAAAGAGAGGCACCAGTGATCTATTGAATGTTTGTGGACTGTTCAGTGAAATACGTTGTCATCCACTGGACAAGCAGTGTTTCCACAGACAGTCCAGCCCCAACCCAGGTCGGCTCAGTGCTTAAACCCAACATTAAACAGTGCTAGGCCAACATCCCTGGCCCGAGCAATGCCCCTGCAGACACTTCCTAGGCCGGAGGGAAAGCCAGCAGGGTTGCAGGGGCTGCATGTAGCTAAACTCAGCACAAATATTTTACTCAGTCCTTCACACAGGCTCGTTCTAAGCCATTACCCACGCTGGTCTCTGGGCTCCCCAGGGGAGGTGTTTTTTGTTTGTTTGTTTCTTTTGGTATTTTTATGAGTGGAAATGCAACTTTAAAAAAAAATACTGGAAACTAAGCAACCAGTAACCTACCTTAGGCTAGGAAAGAACTGAAAAGAAAGAAAAAAATGAAAGAAAGCAAAATAAAGAGAGAAAAAAGCCCAAGGGAAAGATACCCGACGAGCAGGAACCTTTCTTCCCTGTGAGCAGCCAAGGCTGTGGAAGGAGGGGTGAGAAGCATAGGGAAGGGCCTCAGTTTATTTTTAAACACCAAGCTACAGACAAACTCTGTGTTCTTTTCTTTCAAAAATAGCCTTTTAACTTCTTGAAGCGTTTTGGCTCTATTCTGCTTGGAGCCTGATGCCCCCTGTGTGGCTGGCGACTCCCCCTGGACCTTTGCCTGTGACAGGCTCACTGGCCAAGTAGTCAGAGCATGGAAAAATCCCAGCCTTTTCCTCCAGAGCACTCCTGCTTGTCACATGCATCCAGGCTCTGTGTGCTGAGAGGCTCAGCCGCCAAGCTGCCTACCAGAGCCCAAACTCTCTTGCAAAGGTTAATGGTTAGGGAAAAAGTCCTCTCTTTACCATAGTTTGAATTATTGAGAGAGCATGTCTAGCTTCCCTGAGGTCCACTGTGGTTATGCATTCATTGTTGTCTGTGGACAGTGCGGCACATACACGTGAGCACAGACTCACACACACACACACACACACACACACACACACACACACAGATACACACAGAGANACATACACGTGAGCACAGACTCACACACACACACACACACACACACACACACACACACACAGATACACACAGAGACACACAGACAGACACACAGAAACACACAGACGGACACACAGAGAGACAGACAGACACAGGCACAGAGACAGAGACAGACAGACAGACACACAGAGAGACAGACATACAGACAGACACAGAGACAGACACAGAGACTGACAGACACAGAGACAGACATACAGACAGAGACAGACATACAGACAGACACAGAGACACACACAGAGACAGACAGACATACACATACCCCCCACACACTAATACACACCACACCACACACTTACACACATATACAAACCACACACACACACACACACACACACACACACACACACACACAGTGGGTGGGGTGGTTCACCAGAACAGATCTGTGTGCACCCAACGGATCTCTCTACTCTTGTCGAGGGCATGTGATGTCCCAGGCTGTTCATGTACTTAATGCTCTTAGGGGCAATTATAGGAATACTCCATGTTCTAGAGCAGTTGTTCCTAAAGCTGCAGCCCTTTAATCCAGTTCCTCATGCTGCGGTGGCCCCCAGCCATAACATTCTATTCTTTGCTACTTCATAACTTCAGTTTTGCTACTGTTATGAATCCTAGTGTAAATCTCTATGTTTTTCAACGGTCTTAGGTGACGTCTGCGGAAGGGTCCTTTGACCTGCAGGTTGAGAACTGCCGTTGTAGAAGAAGCAGCCTGGGCTCGGGACTGTTGAAGCATCTTTGCCAACCAGATGCTGAGTGAATGATTCCAAGGGCCTTCGCGCATGCTCAGTAAGTGGTCTTTCTCGGAGCCACATCTTCAGCTCACTAGTGCTACTTCAGGGCTCTTTGGTCTTTTGTGTTTCTCAAGGAATCTGCCTATTTCATCTAAGTTGTCAAATGCATTTTATATACTTCTTCACAGTACTTCCTTATTGCCTTTGAAATATTTTCATCACTTACAGGGACACCTTTTCTCTTCTTGAATTTGTTCATTTTGTTGACAGACCTAGTTTTGTGCTGGGTTTGCTGGTGTGAAGGCAGGAGGCAGTGAGGGTATTAGTGTTTTTAGACCAGGTTGGCCTATGGAAAGGGAGAATAGGAGGGAAGGTGAGAGACAGAGATAGAGACAGAGCAATAGAAGAGATAGATAGGTAGATGGATGTGAGAGAGAGAGAGAGAGAGAGAGAGAGAGAGAGAGAGAGAGAGACTGATAGATGGAAAAGTGATATGTAGATAGATGGTTGGATGGATGGAGAGATGGATGGATGGATGGATAAATGGATGGATGGATGGATGGATGGATGGATGGAGAGATGGATGGATGGATGGATGGATGGAGAGATGGATGCATGGATGGATGGATGGATAGATAAATGGATGGATAGATGGATGGATGGGTAGATGGATGGATGGATGGATAAATGGATAGATGGATGGATGGATAGATGGATGGATGGATGGATGGATGGATAGATAAATGGATGGATAGATGGATGGATGGGTAGGTGGATGGATGGATGGATGGATAGATGGATGGATAACTGGCTTGAAGTTGGGTATGCAGGGAGTTCCAGGGCAGTTAGAGGCTTCAGGGTAGCAATTTCTCAGCTAAGCTTGAGAGAGGACATGAATCTGAACTGGTGGCACAGGAAGATATAGAGAAAAGGTACTTCCAAGCTCCTGATTTAGTTGCCCCCCTGAGACCATGTGAGCCTCAATAAGGATGAAATAAATCGTTAATTAACATTGAACACTTCCATTTCACTGGCTTGAATACTGTGGTGCTGGACTTAAATGGTAGTTGAAATAGCTGAGAAAACAACTGTCCCTTGCATTCATGACTGCTGTTAATTCCTTGACACACTTTGAAATGAACGGATTTGATTTCTTTCAAGTACTTGTTTTATTTTAAGATTCTGGCTTTGCTGAAGAGGTCAAAGGAAGATGGGTACGTTTTCTGAGCCTTGGCTTACAGCCTCATCACCTTGAGAAGCTCCTGCACCAGTATCATTGCCGGTCACATTCAGTCTTGCCCTTGAAGAGAACTTTCCCATAAACACTTGTAGCTGAAACAGAGAAACTCTATCTTAGGCTGCTTGGCCTATGATTTTTTTTTTTTAAGTTTCTCCTGTGTATCACAGAAATTCCAGAAGGCTTTAAACACCCCAACAAGAACAAACAGAGCCTTGCATTTTCTTGGTGAGGCTGGGGTTTTAAGTTTCTTTAAGCACATCATTCAGTTGGCAAGAGGTCCAGGTCTCTCGTGTTTTCTCAGCCTCTATCTGCTGCTTGCAGATATGTCTATGGGGGTGGGGTTTGCCCCCCCACTGGCTAGCTGGGTGACCTTGCTCTGAGCAAGGTCGTTCAATGCTCTGAGCCCTGTTATCATTGCCTGCAAAATAAAGATCTTATCACCTGCTCCACCTTGCAGATGAGGGCTCCGTGCAAAGCAAATCAAAAGGTAGGTGAAAGTCCCTTATGCCTGGAGCAGGCAGTCACAGGCACTGCCACCGCCTTCATTTGCTCCTTGAATGCCAGTGTGCAAGAAATTCCATAGCTTCTGGAGTTGAATGAGGTTCTGCTGCTTTTTCCCTATATCATTTTGAGTAGGTCATGTTATGAACCTTGGCTTCCTCATCCGTAAAACAGGGACCATTTTAGCCCACGTGTATTGACCTATATCTTGGTGTTTGCATATCAACCTTTACCTGAACTCTAGGAGAACTAAGGCTGAAATTACCTTGGAAAGCCCCTGACATATGTTCGGAACCCATTGGTTTTCCTTAGGTGGTAAATCCATTTCCTCTTTTTTTTTTCCTTGGAAACTGGTCTATGGTCAAGCCCAGCTGCTGTTATGTCTGCATCTCAGAAGAAAGGAATTTTCCTCTAAATTGCGGGGAACATCTCTGTCTTCCTAGTATTTCATCCTTGATCTTCTGTGGCTAGATTCCAACGCTTTGTTCATTGCTCAAACATGCTTTAAATTCTCACCGTACGTTAGTAGAGTAGGGAAAGATAGAGGACAGCGTATTATGTTAGTAATAGATACAGATTCCTCAACGATGTGTGTGAAAAAAACCCCAAATGTCTGGTGGACAGTTCTAACTGAGGCAGCACCATCATGGAACAAGAAGGAAATGCACTTTAGGAAGGGCTGGTGGAGAGGGGGTGTGTGGATTCGTCCCATGTAGTAGTCAGATCCCTGCAGAAATGAACTACTAGGTTCTGGAGGGAGGTTACTATCAGAATGGCATTAGGACAGCCATCGGAGAGGAGTCTTAAAGGTCAGGGGTATCTTCAGGAGAGGAATGTGTTACCTTCTGCTTTCTTTGAAAGGACTAAGACCTGGAGGAGGTAGGAAGCATCACTTTGCATTTTTACAAGATCATCGATTTCTAAGGAGCAACTAGGAAACTCAGTTCAGATGATGGTTCCTTTTAAGGAATTATTGTATTTTCAATGAAATATATGCTTTTGTGTCTATACGCAAAGCATACATACAAGTGCGTGCCTGTTGAGGCCAGTGGGTTCCGTGGAGCTGGAGTCACAGGTTGGTGTAAGCCACCTGGTGTGGGTTCTAGGGACCACACTTGGGTCTTCTGCAAGAGCAATAAGTGTTGTTAACCACTGAGCCATCTCTTCAGCCCCGAGGTCATATAATTATATCTGAAAAATGGGCTCGCGTGGTAATGAGGGCAAAGCCGAAGGGAACACAGCCAAATCATCGAGCAATGGGAAAGGACATCAGGCAAAGGGGCATGGGGTTATTACCAAGGCGACTCCTGCCTTTAACAAGGGAAGCATGACATTTTATGAGGAGAACCAGTACACACTCCTATAGGAAAGCACTGTAGGGGAGGGCAAATTCCTGAGCATGCTTAGTTAAGACATGCATTCCTGAGCAGGCTGCATTCAAAGTTGTAATTTAAGATGGAAAGCTAGCAGACACATTTTCCAGCATGCTTGGCTCAAAGTCATGAGCACATGTTTAAAAGGTTAAAGCAGTGGTCAGGGATGCCTCTGGGCTTGTTGAGCTGGCATCATAAAGTTTTAACTGAAACTAAAGGAAATGGTACTTTGAATTAATATTGGTGTTTGCCCTCAGAAGGGCTTGTGTTACTTAGTGGCTGCCCCGGGGCCAGAACTGGAGACAGAAGGCAGAAGTTGTAGGAATCTAGTTTCTACCCATGCCATTCTCTGGGCTGTGTATGGGAAGTGCTGGCTAGTGAAATGCTTTTAAAGCAGTTTCGGCTGGTAGTAGATACCAAAGGTAGTTTGAAGAAAATAGTGCAATTTGAAATTGTAAAGGGAATATTATAACAAATTACACCAGGGATGAGAACAGGTAGCAAAAGCTGCTGGTCCAAGCTTACAATAAATTTGAGAGACCTATGCAAAGCAACAAATTTTGTAAAATATTGTATTCAGGTAAAATTAACCTAAGAATAAACAAATTATTTAAGTGTTATGATTTTGGAAGTCGTTAACCACTGATGAGATCTACTCGAACAATAAAATCAGGTAGAGATAATTTTCATACAGGCAAATATCACTAAGTTTTCACGGAACAGATAAAGCATATAAAGAACATGAAAAAAAAAAAGAGAGAGAGAGAATACTCCCCCAATTTATTTTATTAGGCAAACACAATTGTGAGTGCCAAATAAGAAAAAGATTGTAGGACAAATTATCAACCAGTCATATTCCTAAATACAAAAGCATAAAGTCAGATAAAATTTATGAAGATAGTAACTTCAAAAGTGGAAATAATATTATAGGATGGATGGCCGTGTTGGGTTTATCCCTGGAAAGCAAGAAGGGTTTAATGTTTGAAAAATGTGTTAAAATGTTAAGAAAACGTGAGAGGATGCCCACTGCCAGGTGTAGCCATCGGGGGCCACTGTAATGAGCGAGTGGGTAGTGTTGAAATGGAGGCGAAAGAGAAGCAGAATAGTGTGCGCAGTAGGAAGAGAGAAGGAACCGGAAATAAGGGGTGGGACCGGAAATACATGTCTGGTGAGGAACAGCCTGATTGGATTAGCGCGTGCTGCCACACGAGGCCATGATGTCCTAGCTCAGGCTGATGCCCTGGCCCATGCTGCCGCACAGGGCCTTTTCTGGGTCCTTGGTCTTGCAGCAGCAAGAGTCCGTGTTGATGATGGATGTCTGTGATCCATGTTACCACCAAAAGCCATGTGGATGTCCCTGATTCTTGATACTGCCTGGGGCCATGTTGATGTCTGAGGGCTGAACTGAACTGCAAGCCCACCTTCTGCCTCCGCAGCATGGGAAAGCTGGTCCTGGAAGCATGGTGTAGGAGAGCTAGTTCTAATGGTGTGTGTGTGTGTGTGTGTGTGTGTGTGGCCGCTGTTAAGGTTTGGTCTGTTGCTATATATTGTAATGCCAAATACTAGGCCTCAAGGTCTGGTTGTCCCCAGGGACAAGGAAATCCTCAAATACATCAAATGATGCTATGTAACCTTGCACACCCCTCCCCGCCCCAAGTTATCCCTGATTGGTCAATAAAGATGCCTACAGCTTAAGAAAGGTAGGCAGGTCTTAGGTTCCAGGGCTTGGGTCTGAGGCAGAGACCACAAAGGAGAGAGAATGAAGAGAGAGAAAGCCACCATGGGGTAAGGGATCTTGAGAACTGGCCACGAGAGCTGGCCAGTTAGAGTAGGAGTGGCCCAGGTGGAACATGGCAAGTTATTTATAGCTCAGGGTTATCGACAGGGAAGTAACAAAATGACATAGAGGGTTGATATCTGCCCGGTTCTAGTGCTGTCAAAGCTTATTATAAATATAAAAGTTTTGTGGCTTTTATTTGGGAACTAAGCGATCCAAAGTGGGATAGAAACCCCACGATTAAATATTTACCACAACAGGGAGCCAGTCCTGCCTGTTGCTGGCTGCTTTAGATAGGAAAGCTGCCACCTCCTTTCCTCTCCCAGCCTGGGCATAGCTGGAGAGCTAGCCCTGGTGGTGTAGACGCAGAACTGCCAGGCTAACGAACTCAGCTCCACCCAGGTCCAGATCCGGGGCTGAGTTGACCCACTCCAACATCTACTCCATCTATGAACTGCCAGAGCGGTGAAGGAACCAGTCCTGCAGAATCAAAGCTGCAGGATCTCCCATGACAGAGGGGAACAACAGGATATCGGAGAGGCGTCTCAGTGAGGATCCAGCATTGATAGTGTATCGGAAGCCAGACCAATGAATGATTCATTGCAATGAACATTTGTAGGTAAAGATGTGTGGAGAAAAGGGACACACTGTGACACACAACAGCTTCCACAAGATATTTTTTTTTTTATATTTTGTTTTCTTTTGCAGGGGTGAAGGCAAGGGCAGAGGGCAGATGTGGAGAGATGAGGAGATGAGAAGAATTGGGGGGCGTGATGTAAAATTCACAAAGAATAAAACTGAAGCTACCTACTGTCATTAAGACTAAAGAGAAAGGACAAGAGGTGGCTTATCTGAGTGGGTTCTGGGTAAAACCCTCATGACAAAGGAAAGACATCATAAAAACTGAAAAGGCAAGGCACAGATTAACAAATGTGTTTGCAACACATGAGCACCAATGAATGAATATGTGCAAAGGGCCTGCAAATCAGTATGAAAGGCTCCAGATCAAGGGAAGGAATCCAACGGGTCAATTGCACATCTTAAAAGGATCACTCTTCTGAGCACCATATATTGTTGTCGGGGTTTTATTGGGCCCTAACCATGCATTGTTGTAATGTTTTATGTGTGTTAATACACACAATCCTAGCAATAACTCTGAATTCTAGCCCTATTCCATTTCTGAGAGGGAAAGTGGGCCAATATTATATAACCACTAAGTAGTAAAGGCAGAGTTGGGCTACAAACCTGGACTCTTAGCTACTTGACTGTGTTCTTAACTTGGTAAATTTAAACATTTGACCGTATTTCTTTTTTTGTTTTGTTTTGTTTTTGGTTTTGGTTTTGGTGTTTTCGAGACAGGGTTTCTCTGTGTAGTCCTGGCTGTCCTGGAACTCACTCTGTAGACCAGGCTGGCCTCGAACTCAGAAATCCACCTGCTTCTGCCTCCCAAGTGCTGGGATTACCATTTGACCGTATTTCATCGGCAGCAAGGCTTTGGCAAAAAACGAACAGCTGCACACTAGCTCAGTAGTAGTTTGACTTTACGTATGAAGCTGATGATGGATGCTAGCCTGTAAGATATCATTGTCTAAGTCCTTAGCTTAGTTTAAATTTGTAACTTAGGGGAATGCATGGGGGAAATGTATTGACCTATTGCTATGTGCTATGATGTCAATTTTCCTGAGGAGACTGAACACTTGTTAGCTCCAGAAAAGATAGACAGATAGACAAAAGATTCCACCTCAGTCTAGCTTAGTGAATCAATGAGTTTAACTGGGGTTACTTAGCTACAGGAGAATGATTTAGAGGGCGGATACAACCAGGGGTAACTTAATGGCAGCTATATCACCCCAAAGAAGGGTCCTTTCTACATCCCATTTCCAGCAATTGCAGACCACATATGTAACTGGAGGAGGGAGAACCACCTGGTGTACAGCCTGGTGCATCCTTCTTGCATTCTCAACAGAGTGAGTGTTCACAGTTCCATTCTTGTGAGGGTCCGACATGGGTAATCCTGGCTGTTCTGATTTCAGAACTGCAGTGGCCATGCCATTACCCAGAGGACAGAGTTCCACAAGTACAAACACAGAGTGTTGAGTATTCATATAACAGAATTATAGACATGAGACAACGTAGATGTAGGTTTTGGATACAGCACTGGTCAAAACAGAGTGACACATGCAGAATATGATACTATTTACACAAAGTTTAAAGGGGTACAAGGCACCAAATGGTTTACTTATGCAGTAAAATTATACCACATGGGAAAGCTAAACTCGAAATCTAGGGTAATGCCCTCTGTTTCATAATGGATGGGAAGATGAACAGAAGGGTCAGGAGCAGGCAGGAAAGGACAATCGTCTAATGTCATAGCATCTCGAGTAAAGAAACTATGGGGAAATATTAAGACATGCTGAGACCATGGGGTGCTCGGTGGTTTGGCTGTGGGTGCCCTCCAAAGGTTCTGATGTTAAAGTCTTGTTCCAGAGAACGGATGCGATGCATTGGGGGTGGAGGGGATGATAGAACTTTTAAGAGGTGAAGCCTATCAGAAGGTCCTTAGACCTGTAGACATTCTCCACAGGCTCCTGTGTTTGCACAATCGGTCCCCTGCTGGTGGTCTAGGGAGGTTATGGAGCTCTTGGGAGATTTAAACCTAGCTTCACCTCCTGTGCATTCTGTGTTCACTCGTTCTCCCAGTGGTAAGTGAGCTGACTGAAGCTCCTGTCATTATGGTTCCCATTGCTGTGCCTTTGCTGTCATGATGAACTATACCCTCAAGCTGTGAGCTATCACACCCATCAGGTGTTTGGTTGGTGGGAGAGAGAGAGGAGACAAACAAACAAACAAAACCCTTAAAAYCAAACCAAACGGACCAACAAAATAAAACAAAAAACAAACAAAACACAAATGGAGGAGGCATGCCTTTGAAGGGGACAGTCTGACCCAGGCTCTTTCTCTTTCTCTTTTTCACTTTGCGGGACAGTGGGGTGCATAGTTGGCTCTACTGTGCACTTGGGTTGAGACATGGCGCTCCACACAGCACTCAGATGCAGACTAGACTCTCCAGACAAGATTTTCATCATCGTCATTGTATCGTTGTCTGGTCCCAAGAAATCTCTTTTCCCAAAGTCTGGCATTTAGATAAAAGCCAGCATTCCCTCCCGGACTGGAGAGTCCTTTCCTGCTAAAAGGAATCATTTCTTGGGTCTGGAGAGATGGCTCAGTGGTTAAGAGCACTGACTGCAGTCCCGAAGGTCCTGAGTTCCAATCCCAGCACCCACATGGCGGCTCACAACCATCCATAATGAGATCTGATGTCCTCTTCTGGGGTGTCTAAAGACAGCTACAGTGTACTTACGTATAATAATGAATAAATCTTTGGGCCAGAGTGAGCAGGGACCTAACAAGCAAGGTTAACCGGAGCCAGCAGGGTCCACCTAAGTGAGCAGGGCCTGAGCAAGCAGAGGTCCTAAATTCAATCCCCAGCAACCACAGGAAGGCTCACAACCGTCCGTACAGCTATACATAAAATAAATAATAAATAAATCTTTAAAAAGAAAAGGAATCATTCTCCTTATTTAACAAAGGGAGCTCCAGCTCTTCCACTCACAGATGCCTTTGTTGCCTAGTAGCATATTAAAACTAGCATATCATATTTTGTGCCTATTAGCATATCAAGCTCTATGATAGCTTCTATGCTCCTTCAAGTACCTGCTATACAGTTCAAAGCCCTCCGCCCAGTTCACAGGGGCCCCTCCTCCCAGGTACCCATTCCCTTGAAACCACCCCCACCCTCACAGCCCCCCCACCCCCAGGCTCTTCTCTCCCTTTCCTGAAAGACCTTCTTGGTAGTTTGGAATGAACTTCTTCCTTCTCACCCACAGATTGATAGGCCTTTTGGTTCTAATGTATATTGTGATGTTAATGAGCCCCCAGGATGGCTTGCTGAATGAAGCAAGCTCAGCACTTGGTGACTCTTCTCTCTGGAGTACCCAGAGGAGCCCTGGTCATTGAGATGGCCCAGTGGGTAAAGGAACTTGCTGTCAAGCCGGACATGGTGAGTTTGAGCCCTGGGACCCCCCATGGCAGAAGAGAGCTGACTTCTATAAATTATCTTCTGATCCCCCTCTCTCCTAAACAAGATAAAAGATGTAGAAAAGATTGTTAAGAATTAAAGCATAGCATTATATGAACTTTATGAAGGTATGTCTATACTTTATCTGCATATTATATTACTGTACTGGCTGGTTTTGTGTGTCAACTTGACACAGGCTGGAGTTATCACAGAGAAAGCTTCAGTTGGGGAAATGCCTCCATGAGATCCAGCTGTGCAGCATTTTCTCAATTAGTGATCAAGGGGGGAGGGCCCCTTGTGGGTGGTGCCATCCCTGGGCTGTAGTCTTGGGTTCTATAAGAAAGCAAGCTGAGCAAGCCAGGGGAAGCAAGCCAGTAAGTAACATCCCTCCATGGCCTCTGCATCAGCTCCTGCTTTCTGACCTGCTTGAGTTCCAGTCCTGACTTCCTTTGGCAGTGAATAACAATATGCAAGTGTAAGCTGGATAAACCCTTTCCTCCCCATCTTGCTTCTTGGTCCTGATGTTTGTGCAGGAATAGACACCCTGACTGAGATAATTACAGTACACATTTTATGCAAATTTTTTCCTGAATATTTTTTGAGACTCATTTTCTATGTAGTCGGTCTCAAACTCATGACCCTCCTGTCTACGCCTCTGAATTGCTGAAATTGCAGGCATATCCCACAAGGGACAATGTATATGAATTCCTTTATATTAAAAAAAATCAAATTTCTAGGTGGACACATATTTAACTTACTGCACTTACTAGTTCATCCCCCGTCTGAAGTGTCGCTAAAGAGAAATCGTGTCATTGACCTGCTTAAGACTTTCAGGTGCTTTTATTTTTCTTGGGATAAAAACCTGACTTCTACAGATCACGTGTAGGGCAAGTGCGGACGTGTACCTCTAAGCTGGGGCCGTTGTTTATACTAATGTTGGGGTAACAGTTGTGATGGGGATTCTCCAGGAGACCCAACAGGTATCCAGGAGGGCCCATGGGACCTGGCTCCTTGCCCCATCTCTATTCCCACCCCCTGGACTCGCCGCAGGCATGCTGTTCGTTTTAGAGGCTGAGTGGAGCCACTGCGGAGCCCCTTCTGCTCCGCTCCGCTCCCCTCCTCCCAGTCACACTCACGTGTACTTTATTTTCAGATGAAATACTCAGAGAGGCCTTTCCTGCTCTGCCCTCATCCCTAATCTAGAATATTCTCCCCGGTTACTTTGTATATTTACCTACGCTCATTTCCTTCCAACTGTTATAATCTGGAAAGGTCTTGTTCCTGCATTTATTATCTGTGTCAGCTACCAGATCTAGGCCGGGGACTTGTCTGTCTTGTTTACGAGCCTGAAAAAGTCTTGACGAGTGCTGGACAAACGGACGCTCAGATTCTAGATTCTCTTCTTGGAGCTGAATCGAATGACCCTCTCCTTAGTCCCCAACTCCCAAAACCCGCCCTGGTGGCCTTGCTGAGCATAGAGGGGGTCATTCCTTTGTATGTCAGAACAATGACTCTTGGTCCCAGTTCTTTAGAGATGTTTCCTGATTGGTTCTGGAAGGCTTTTCTCTTCCTTTCAGGTTTTTTTTTGGGGGGTGGGGTAGGGGGGTGGGGGAGATTTCTAAATCTGATCCATACAACTATACTTTTTCCAGTTGTCTTTGTTTATTTCTGTGTGTGCAAGCCTGCGTGTGCCCTCCGAGGGAGGCAGTTTCTGTCCACCATATGACTTGGCAGAGAGAGCCTGTGACCCCAAGACGTCTCCCTTGCCTTCCATTTAGTTTTATGTAGCAATGATGTCTGCAAGCGATTTATTATTTCACAAAACCTTGGGTGTTAATGATTATACTTTATTCCAGCTTTTATTTGATGGTTTTTTCAAAAAGGTCATTTCCATTTTTTTTTTCCTTTTTTATGTACAAACTACACTCCCGAGTTTTAACAGAAGGCTTCTTGAGAGGAAACTCTTGGCTTTCTGGGCCTCTCATGTCATGACATTTGTTTCTAACTGACTGCTAACTTATCCTGATTCAACAGTCAGGATCTATAGTACACAAAGAATCTGTCCTGGACTTGGAAACCTAAGTTTAGGTTTCCAACTGGAACCTCACAGACCTCACACTTTTTAAGCTACTGAAGTGAAAGTGACATTGTCCAGGCAAGTTAAAAATTTTTTTTCTTAAAATATTTGTAAAATCTTAAAAAGCCTGTGTTTGTGTGTGCACATCTGTGTGTATGTATGAATGCAGGTGCTTGTGGGGGCCAGAGGCATTAAGTCCCTTCTGCTGGAGTTACAGGCAGTCGGGAGCCACCAAAGGAGGGTGCTAGGTACCAAACTTGTATCCTCTAGAAGAGCAACAAATGCTGTCAACCACGAGCAGTCTCTCTAACTCCCTAAAAGTTGTTCGCTTGTTGTTGTTGTTTAACCACTTGAATGAAATATGATCTGATTAAATGCGTTAGGTTGGATTCTTAATTCAAAGAAGCTTGTGAAGGCCAAACAGAATCCCTCCATGCACGGCTATTCTTTTGTCGAGTAGAAACAGATTACATCTTCTAACAAACAGCACGCCAGGCAGAATCTTTAGTGCGCCATACCATTTCCCAGAACAGCGCTCATAAAAGAAGTTCAGAGAAATGCAAATATAGGTCAACGATAAGAGCTCTTGTAAAAACGCAGTCACAGAGGCGTGTCTAATTATAGCCAAGGTCAAATCCAAGATCTATTTCTCTGTGGAATGGCTGTCACGTGTGGGATACGATTTGTCTCTTTGGCTCACCATCCCCAGATTCCTCTACGTTCATTGCTTGTGCCCCTTCCCAGTACTTAACACGGAGTACTTACTTAAGCGGTTTTTGCCGTACCTCATTGGAATACAAACCCTAGATGGCTCAGCTCTGCTTTCTCCATTGAGACATTCTTGCTGCTCAGCTCTGTTGCCATTCAGGAGGTGCTGACAGGGAACTGGGGGCTAGAGCCAGGAGCAGTATCAATGGGCCGGAGAAATGCTTGATTTGCAAGATGTCTTAAAGGTTTTAGGTAATGGTTTTAATGACTAAATATTGAAGGTTCTGGAATACTTGTGACAAGCCTCATAGCTGTAACTTGGGGACTGTGTGAAGGTAATTATGCCTGAGTAAGAGCAAGCAGTGTTCCCTCTGTAGTGACACCCCGACATAAACCCACTAATTCTTGGAACGTGACAGAGAGAGAGGGTTCTTCTCCACTGGCTGTTGCTTCCTTTACCTGCTGTTTCCTTGAAGAACATTGCCATTTCCTTGTGTCCTTCCTCTTGTTGTTCAGAGTAAATTGTTCTTCCTGTGTGCAGCCAGTTTCTCCACCAACCTGTTGAAATATATTGCCTCCTTCTGTACGTCTTGTCCTCTCAGCTGCGTGTCTAACAAAGTCTTCATTGAAACAAAGGAAAGCAAAGAAGTTCCAGACACAGAGATGAAACCGAGTTTTACTCATTTCTACAATCTCGAGCAGTTCTATAATACCTGTATTAGAAGTGCAGCACCTGATCTTGGCGTAAAGGCCGGCAAGGGGTTCATATTAGAAATTCTAATAAAGGGGTCGAACTCAAAGCACAATAAGTTTGGAGTGTCTGGTTAAGTTCATTTATGACAAGGGAAGGAACATCTATTAGGGCTGAATCTGGAGGAGTATGTTATTCCCTTTGTATTTGGTCTGAATGCAGCAGTTGCTTGGCCCTGATCATTGAATTTTGCCGTTTGTGTTTACTTGACGTGATGGGATCGCCCTGACACGCATAAGGCTGTGTATTTAGCTTTCTACAGGCAATATTTTCACCCATTAAGCTGAAGATCTCTTAGGAGTGTAAGAATTGATTTAAGAAGGAAATTCAAGTGTGCGTAATGGCTTATTCTTGTAATCCCAGCATTTGGCAGGCTGAAGCAGGAGGGATCACTGTGAGTTTGGAGGACCGGGCGACAGAACGAGTTTTCATCGCAAAAACAAAACAAAACGAACGAGAAACAAAACACGCAGGAAAAAGGAAAATCAAAAGTCAATAACCCAGGACGATCATTGAGTGTAGATGATGTTTATGGTTTTTTTTTTTTTTTT
>BDUI01000002.1:3961543-3992627 GCA_002335545.1 Apodemus speciosus | reverse complement strand
TAGACCAGGCTGGCCTCAACCAGGCTGGCCTCGAACTCAGAAATCTGCCTGCCTCTGCCTCCCAAGTGCTGGGATTAAAGGCATGTGCCACCACTGCCCTGCTAGGCTCACTCTTTGCATGAGCAAATGAGCACTCATCTAGAAGGGACAGAGGAAGAGGGTGGGAGGCTGGGAGAGGTAGTATCTCTGGGGTGCTGCGGAGGGCCTGGGACTGTGCACACTTCCCTCACATCGTGAGCGATTGCCCAGAGGTATTGGAGGTTACTGGGCGTTTCATACCTCTGCCCTTGTGTGTTTTTATCATTTTAAATTAAATGATTTCTAAAACATTGTGTCCTAAGCTAGTTCCCTAAAGAAGCATGGCCCAATCATTTTCCTCTCCGGAAGCAAAAAGTATGAAACACCCACAAAAATCAGACAACCACAGAAAAAGAGACTGACAATCAGAGAGAGGACTTTAGGGACCCGGAGTTTCCTAGGATGCTAGGGTAGATCTGAATGTACAGATGGCATGCACAAGAGCATGCAAGACGATTTTTAATTACTGTCCGAATGTTTTAAATTTTCATTTATGAATTCGAAGAATCTAAGCCTGATCTTTGAGTCCAGAGATGCTATTGGATCTCAAGTGAGCTGATTTAAAGACAACCTGAAGGACCGTGTCCTGAAGTAGCCAGGACATGGAGTCTCAGTATTATTTGAATGGTCTGAGCCTGAGGAACTGAGAAATGAAATTTATTCTCTAGGAGACAGACGTTAAATGAGTTAACCCATCCTCAGAAGAGATCAGGGACCATAACGTGATCACATGACTTTGCCCAACATCCTCCTTCATCTTCTCACTCTGTGGATGAGGAAACAGCAGCCTGGCTAACAGGCCATCTGCTTTGAATAGAGACTCCTTGAGAATCTGGCTGCAAAGTAGAAAAGCATAGACTTGGTTTAGCGTAAAAACTAAAGTCAGTACTCATGGAGTGCTTACTATGCACCTCAGTCTTACAAAGATCTCAGGCATATTAATGCATGTTGATCCCCAAAACACCCTGGTAGATGCAATCAGACATTTCCATTGTCTTTCTTTTCACAGGAGACAAATGATGGAATGAAGATGGTTGCGGTTTGTATGTGCTCGGCCCAGGGAGTGGCACTATTGCAAGGTGTGGCCCTGTTGGAGTAGGTGTGTCACTGTGGGTGTGGGCTTTAAGACCCTCCTCCTAGCTGCCTGGAAGTTAGTCTTCCACCAGCAGCCTTTAGATGAAGATGTAGAACTCTCAGCTTTACCTGCCTGGATGCTGCCATGCTCCTGCCTTAATGATAATGGACTGAACCTCTGAACCTGTAAGCCAGGCACAATTAAATGTCCTTCTAAGAGTTGCCTTGGTCATGGTGTCTGTTCACAGCAGTAAAACCCTAAGACGAAGATCAAGTGCTTTTTTTACCTTTAACTTGCTGAGCTGAGATTCGAACCTACATAGTCCAGCTCTAGAATGTGTCTCCTTAACCACTGCACACTCAGATCACCAATACATGAGGAGGTGATGGAGGTGATTTGATCTCTGACAGGATGGGGGCGATTCTGTTCAGTGTGGGACCTCCTCTCCATTCCCCAACCCAAACTCACCAATGGGTCCTGGATCATTCTGTAGAAGACACAGTTTTTTTCTGTCCGTCCTCGTTTCTTCTTCAGCAAGCTTCCTCTCCATAGTCCAGGCTGTCCTGGAACTCATGATTCTCCTGCCTCAAATCCCCTAAGTGCTGGGATTGCAGGAACCCCCAAGGAAGATGAACGGTTACCATCGTTTCCTAGGAATAACCCATTTATATGCGATGATGAAAAGAAAGACTCCCACCCCCAAGGCTGAGATGGACAGCACCACAGTTGGTGACTAAGGTGACATAGTGTGACTCACGTGGATTCATAGCAAACCTGACAGATGTGGGTAGAGTCCTAGGGCACTACGGGGAGTCACCTGGTGCCAAGGAAGTCCTGCCTGCCTGCTGTCTGGGGTTTGGCACGATACCTGGAGCTGAACAGGTGTTCAGAGCCGAGAACGATTGGAAGCCTGGATGGAAACAGCTAGGTCTCGAAGTGAGCAGCGCTGTGGCGATTGGAGGTGAGAGGGCAGCCGACAAGAGCCTGACCTACTTTATTATCCCGCTCCAGGTAAGCTAGGAGGAAAGTGGAGTGCAAGTTTCCAGCCTGCAGGGAGGAACGCAGTGCTCAGACTACGCAGCAGTGTGCTGGCATAGCTGGGTTCCTGGCTTAGAGGGAATCCTGTCACCTTTGCCCTCCATTAGAGCAGGCTTCTGCTTTCTGCCTCCTTAAATGAAGGGACCTTGGTCTCCCTCCGTGTAGGGTGTTTGGCGGGGTGGGGAGGGGGAGGCCATCTGGGTCCTGTCACTAGCCTCCTCTGGATCGGTGCTCAAAGAGGATCAGCCTATGGGTGCTTTTCTTTATCTCCCCAGCAGGTGCTGACAGCTGAGCCTTTCCACACACCTTTGGGGCCAAGTTCAAAGACCGAACATTCTTTCCAAGGCGACCAGAAGCACCCTGGAGGGCTGGTTCCTGGTTACATAAACCACAGGTTACCAGGTTCCCCCACATGTTCTCAGCTTGAGCCTCTCTCCGACTTGCACAACTATTACGCAGAAACGCTTCAACGTGGCAACAGACACCACGTTGCTATCAACTATGCGGTGTATCCGCCCATCCTCACTTAGACAACACTAAAGCTCTTCACCACCAGGTGGTTAAGGCTGTCTGATCGGGTTGGCAGGAGGGAAAGGCATGACTTACTGTAGCTCTTGGCCCAGGCCCCCGAACACGCAGTACCTTGTACCCCGCTAGCCTTGGGCAGTAAACCCTCTGATAAAATGTTCTTTTTTGGTGTTTGTTTTTCCTGGCAGTCTCATTTTGGGATATAAATGGCTCATTATTTCCATCCCATAGATCCATTCTTGCTTTCTGAAAAAAAAAATCATCATTGGGGCGACCCCTCCTCTTCCCAAATGTTCTGACCAGGGGCCGAGTTCTTGACCAGGGGCCGAGTTTCCACACTGCTCCGGCTATCTACAGCTGAGCCCGTGTGGGAGAGATTGACTCAGGGAAGGCAGCCGTGAGCAGGGGATATAAATATATTATTACACTAAAGCACTTGGTGCTATTAAATGCCAGGAAGTGGCACAGACCTTTCCCTGCTGGAACCCCTGCAACCTTTTCAGAGGACACTGGGCAGGATCAGTGGTTAGGAAGTTGGGACAGGGTCCCCCCCCCCCCCCCGCCCCCAGCTAGGTCATTTTCCCTGCAGGGCGTCTTGGAGGCAAATTTTATTAAGGATCGAGTAGCTGGTCCAAAGCAGTAAAAATAGCGAGAGAGCATATGACAACCCCAGCAGTGACTGCGGCTGGGGCTCAGGCAAAGGCACCCACTGTGTTTATTGCTACTCTGTGACTTACACGGAGCTGCCCTCCCAGACAGTGTCCAGGAAAGATGGTGAACGCAGGCACGTGAAGGCTTAGCATTCAAAAAAAAATCTCGAAGAGACTTCTTACTTTTGGTGGGCTGCACGGTTAATTTAGGAAAGGAACCTAAGGCTGGAAGAAATTTAAGTTTGGGAGCAGAGACTGTCCCTGATTGAGATTCCCCAAATCGTTCAGGTACGACTACGGTCAAAACCTTGAAGAACATCTCAATACTGTGTAGGAACTAACACATCAGAAGCAGACAAGAAGGACCTCAGACTTGAATTTTTTTTTATTTTTATTTTTTTTATTTTTTTATTTTTTTTGGTTTTTCGAGACAGGGTTTCTCTGTGTAGTCTGGCTGTCCTGGAACTCACTCTGTAGACCAGGCTGGCCTCGAACTCAGAAATCCGCCTGCCTCTGCCTCCCAAGTGCTGGGATTACAGGCGTNCCTGCCTCTGCCTCCCAAGTGCTGGGATTACAGGCGTGCGCCACCACGCCCCGCTCTCAGACTTGAATTTTACAAGGACAACCTGGAGAGAGTTTAACACGCCCCAATTAACTTGTTCTATGGTGTCTCCCTTTGCTTTAGGGTAGACCTAGAGTATGGATTAAGACGTGGGTAACTGGGTGATCAGAGCCACGGGATCAGATCCCGTGTTCAGAGCTACAGAACAGTTTCTTAAACCAGCTGTCTGTTGTCAGTCCCGCCTCCACTGTCCAGAGCTGTTGGCACCTCTGACGATAAGTGTGTGTCCTCCACTGGAGGAGACTCCGAGGACTGAGATGGAGCAGAACGTTCCTGCTCATATCCAACACATTTCCGAGGGACCCCTGGCTTCCAGGACAACACCTCTGCTTCGTTCTGACCTAACTTCTAAATGTGCTTTGAGAGATGACACTATTGTCAGCTTCCTACGGTTCCGAAAAGGACAGTAGCCACCTGACTATACCACACTTTCTCTGTCTGTTAATTAAAAACCAGTATCTATACTTGGCCTCCAGAATTTAGAGAAGGCCACTGGCTTTCAGGGGCCAGTGACCACGAGGAGCCAATGCACCTAGAAGGTGTGAGGACACAGAGGAAGCTCTGCTGCCTTCTTCCCGACTCCCTCTCATTCTGGCAAAGACTAGTGGGTCCTTATTCAATATTTACTCTATTTTTTTCCCTTATAAAAACAATTCTAGCACGGCAAAATTCCTGGCTAAGAGATGACATTTCCTAACCTCTCTCACAGTAAGAATGTCACGGGACATAAATTTGAATTTTGACAAACAAAATAATTTTTAAGTACAAGAATCTGTGGGTGTAATTGTTATAGTATTTTTATATTTTTTAATGGTTTATTTATTTTTATTTCATGTGTGGGAGCGTTTTGCATGTATGCATGCATGTATGTACCTGGTTGATATCCATGAAGGCTAGAAGAGGGTGTTAGGTCTCCTAGAACTGGAGTTACAGACTGTTGTGAATCACCCTGTGTGTCTGGGAAGCTGAACGCAGGTCTTCTGTAAGAGCAGCTGACGCTCTTAACCACTGAGCCATCTCTCCAGCCCCTAATATTTTTGTATTTTCATTTGCCAAATATGACAACAGTATGGGAAAGGCTTTTGGGATGAAGACACATGTTCTCTTTGTCTCTTTTCCCCTTTCTCTCCTGGGAGGTCGATGGGAAAGCTGGAATTTTCAGCAGCCACCTGGAGATGCATTTGGGGGGACAGAAGTAAAAGAATGAGGACCCGGGTCTCCAGTGACTGGATCCCTTCAGAGCTTCTTTTGTGCGAGAAGAAGCCATTGGTCCACATTTGCTGCCATCCAGTCTCTGTAATTTGTGCCTAACAAGTGTTAGATATCATAGATATTCATATGATATGACCTCAACCCATCATAGAGGAGGGTCACCTTTTGTGTTTGGCAGAGTATATTTTACTATGTACCATTTGCTTCCGCTTTTATTTGTCATACATAATGATCTCTAGTATCTCTATATATGCACACTGTATTTATTATAAAATTATAAACATATATACATTTTTACCTATTATTATATGTTAAATATACAGTATACACACACATACACACACACTACTTTTCTTTTTATGTATCCTAGACTGTCCCTGAACCCTCTGTATATCCAAGGCTGGCCTCAATCTCCTAGTCCTCCTGCCTCTGCCTCCTAAGCACTGGGATTTCAGTTGTGCATCACCACGTCCAGTTTAGTTACTGTCCTTTTAAGTACCGGAGGGAGGTAGAGAGTTATTACTTCCATCCTCCGGAAAGGCAGCCATCACCTCGAGCCCCACACAATGCTGGGGCCTGACTTTTTACTTGCTGCCTTTGGCATTTTGAGTCCTTGTTTCAGATCATGGCATTTCTGAAGCAAAATGATTTTTTTTTTTAAACCTTCACTCAAGCGTTCTGCCCGAAACTCAGTTCATCTACACCGATGGGCCAAAACCTCAGAGTCATATTTCAAGAAGCTGTTGACAGAGTTCCTCCTATGCCACAAAGGTTAGCTAAAGATAGTCACATGTTCAGACAAGGTTAATTCACAAAGTGCATCAATAACTTAGAAAGTAGGTGCCAGCCATTGCGGCAGATTTCTATGTTGTGAGCACTCAGAAGGCAAGAGACAGGAGGACTTCAGGTTTAAGGACCTGAATGGGTGTGTAGTGAGTTCAAGGCTAGCCGCAGCTATGTAGTAAGAACACAAAACAACACTAACACAATCAGGATACCAGTGATCTACAACACACTTCCTTCAGCAGGCTATGACCTGGAAGAGTCACTGCTTGACATTCCAGTAAAGTGAAGGGGTCACGATGTCCCTTTGCTTCTAAGCCTGAGGTTTCCCGGTTATGAAGGGGGCAAGAGCAGTTAGCTGGGCTGCGAACTGTCCAAATAGCTGCCTCCTTTTACCAGTGAAATCTTTCAAAGTTTATGTGATACTAAATAACCAACCATTCTTTCTTAGACGAGCTGCATTTTTTTTCCTCTCCGAAAAACACTCAGGCTCCTCCTCTGTGGAGACGAAGCAGCCGTGAACAGAGAGCAATATTTCCTTATAGGACTTACCTCTTCAAACATTCACAGAACAAGATCAGACCTGGTCCAGCTGGCAGAGACTGCCCTGGGGAGATGGCTGGCCTTGGTGATGTGGTGAGGGCTGAGAGTTAGACTTTAACAGGAGAGAAAATGAGAAGCCTCTCACGTAATTTTATAAGTTTCTATACAAAATAGAAACTTCCTGTCAGCAAGGAAGGGTGAGATCAGGGGTACTGGGAGCCGTGGGGTGGGGGGTGGGGCCAAACCTCTCTGGCACAGATGATGTTACAAATAACAGCGATGAATAACGCAGGAGAATAAGCCACACACGAACAGAGAAGGATCAGGATCAGTCCGGAGCGTCTGCCCTTGGAGTCTGGTGAGAGGCTATGACGTCATGACTGGCAGTCCCAAGGAGAGGACGGATGAGCCGTCTGTAGACATCCAAACCACAGACATAAATAAAAGTTGTACAGAATTGAGTTGGACAATTAGAAACCACATCACATGCTAACTGGTATTTTTCTTAGCATGTTTAAAGATGGCGAAGGAACATGTCTAGCAGTCATTCAGGGTCAGACATGTGACACATGCCTCAGCAGGCTGAGAGACAGGAAGATCATGAGTTTGAGGCCAGCCTGAGCTATAAAGTGAGTTTCAGGCCAGCTTGGACTAGATGGTGAGTGTCTGTCTCTGAATACAACACAACACAACACAACACAACTCAGGTCTGTTGATTGAACATCTATGAAGTGCCAGGCTCCGTGGTCAGGATTGCATCCCGTTTTATAGTGCTGTTGAGGCAAGGAAACAATGCCTTTGAACTTCTCGAGAATGAAAAGTTTTACAAGCTCCCTTCGTTCCCTGCTGTAAGACTGTAGCTGAAGCCAGCCATCTCCTCTGTGCTGTGATCTAACGATCACCATCTTAACGCAAGTACAGTAACGTGCTGGTAGGCAACTTTACCAAGTACTCTGAGTTTTAAAATAGGCTTATGGTAAGACCTCTAATAAAAATCAGCAGACTGCTTTATGTCCAGTTTTTCTTTTCTTTACAGCTAAGCTTAAGCATTTACCAAACAAGCTCTAGAAAGTAGGGCAGGAGACCCAGTGACTCCTGGGTTCGTGTAGGCAGGCAGCAGAGGCCCAAGGGCTGAGACCTGCTTCCCCAGAGCCCTTCCAACTGTGTGGACTTGGACTTGTTGCTTAAATGTCTCGAGGCCTGTGTTTCCACATCTGAGAAATGGGGAAATTGTGGTATTTGTTGTGAAGATAATTCGATTTAAAGATTAGGTAACTGGTTCGCAGAAGGCCACACTATGCCCTAGCTTCTTTTGATGTGTGTGTGTGTGTGTGTGTGTGTGTGTGTGTGTGTGTGTGTCTGTGTGTAGCTATTGATAGATCCATCAGTTCATCTATTTATCACCATGCATAGCTCTGTGAATGCATAATAGGGAAACCCAAACATACTGGGGTCACAGTCATATAGCATAGATACTTTCTCCCCAGTAACACTGCTATGTCCTGTTTGTAGTTTTTAAAGATAAGATCCAAAGATGTCCAACTTTCATCTGGCCCCTAGATTCCCCGGTCTCCTCATCCCTTCTTACGGTCTAGCTCCCTGCGTTGGGGGTGGAGGAGGAGGGAGAAGGGAAGGGGTGATATCACTTATCTGCCCATCCGCATCTATTGTCCAAACACACTAGGGTTGTAGCACTGTTGACGGATAGAGGCCTAGGGGCTGGTGGCACCCAGTGAGTCATTGGAGGGCCCCCTGCCTGATGGGCCAGTGCCCTGGAAGATGCGGTTATCCTCTTAACTCCTGATACCTTCCTCGGCTCCACCCAGAGCCCCCATCCTTGCAGCCTGATGGGGTATTGTGGCTCACCTGTCTGGTATCGACTGACTCGCCTTTCTAGTTATGCGCAGTTTGCGGATGTTTTCTTCGTACTTTGAGAGGTGTTCTGTGAAGTCAGTTTCCTTTAGAAGCTCATCACTGAAGTAAACAATCCCCATGACATTTCTTTGCTTCTCTAAGGCTGGCCCTTCCACCACTGGCTATTGTTTACATTCTTCTGTAGGTTGCCACATCAGACAGGAAGTTCTTCTTGATTGCATTTTCTGTTTTCTCAACTGCATTGGGGGTACCTGGAGCCAAGGACTGGGCCTTCTCTTGCTGAGTGACTTGAAGACAGGCTTGCAGTTTTTACAGGTGATGTTTTTGCCACTGTTTCTCAATTCCCTGATTCATCCTACAAACCCGTCTGCGATTGCTCCATTGTATACACGAAACCAGCAGTGGCTCTCACAACATACGCTCTCTGACAGAGACGGAGACGAACTGGTGATGCCATCTGCTCTTGCTGGAGGAGACTCCTCCGTTCCATTTCCTGTTCTTTTCCCTGTGTGCTCAGTATCAGGATGGAAGGCTTAAAGAGCAGAAACTTCTGTAATGGAAACTTACACAGGAACGGGGGACATCTTTAACACCCGTATTCAATTTAGAGGAGGCACATGGTGGGGTGGAGGGCCTGCATGGTGAGGATCAAGTAGCGGGCCAAGGACAACAACTTGGGAGAGTCGTTTCTTTCCTGTGGCTCTTTACTTACTGAGCCATCTCACTGGCTGGCTCTAGGGAAGCGCGTTTAGCACCCATTTGGCAAGAGTTTCTCACTGTGGAACTCCAGCTGTGTTACAACCCCGACCTCAGCTCTCTTCCCTTTTTCTTTCTTAGCTTCCGCATTGGCTGATGAACTCATCTGGCGTTCCTAAGACCAACACCTCCAGTCCCGTTTCACTGAGTCCAAAGCACAAAGGAGGAAACAATATTTATTTGATGAATGCCATATTGAAGGTATTACGCTGGGCACAACAGATACACTGAAGAAGGCCCACCTGGGAAGCTGGGGTGGAAGATGGCAAGTTTGATGCCAGCCTGGCCTTGTCTGCCTGTCTGAGATTGGGCAAGAGGCTAAGACAGGAGAAGGAGGAAGAGGAGAAGAAGGAGAAGAAGAAGGTTCTACTTTTGCTGGCATGGTGTTGTTATTTTTCCGCAAATAAAGTGACAAGTCTTTTTAGGAAGAAAACATCGAGTGTTTATGTCAAGACTTCTCCTTTTGTGCTTTGGCTGGAACAACCAGCTTTTGTCACAGGATAAGAGCTCTGATCATTGCCTCCCCCAACCCCCTCCCCCTCTGATCATTGCGCCCCCTCACCCCACCACGGGTGGGCGAGCCACAGTGCCTGGGCCTGCAGCTCACTCAGCTACAGAACTCCACCTCCCTTCTATCGAGTTCTTACAGAGACATGGTCCGCACAGCTCACCACTCTGCTCGTCAGAGCTACGCCTGCTAAGGCCACAGGTGACTACTAACCAGTAGCCACATCTGGTGTGTGACCTCTAGTCCTGCATTTGTTTACCTATTGATGGTGATGATGATGGTTTTATATCACCCCCGCACCCCTCTTCTAAGTCCCATTACAATACACCTTTCTCCTATCTTCTGTTGAAATGAGGTCATTCCCTGGCACCCCAGACTTGACTCTTATTCTACACTTGGTCTCCAGGAAGTCTCTTTGGCAGTCATGTCTTCAGCTGTAACCCATATCCAGTAGTTATAGCAGCAATCTTAATCCACAGGAGCAGAGACCTCATGATCTAGTCATCCCCGAAGTGGCCCACTTTTCAATGCTGTTGCATTGGAGAGTGTCTTTGTTTGTTTTCTGTTGCTGTAATTGGATGCTAGAGACTTGGTAACCTGTAAAAGAAACAAGTTGATGCTGGCCCGCTGTCCCAGAGTCCAGGAAGTTACAGTATTGGTCTGTCCGACTTCGTGGAGGGTCTCCTAATGCTTGAACTCATGAAAGCAGAAATACAAAATGGTACATGTGGGATACAGAAAGGGGGGCCGAATACTTGAGTGTAGATACACACACACACACATGTGCACACATATACACAGACACACACATACACACAGATACAGGTGCACACACATACAGACACACATACATATNACACACACACACACACACACACACACACACACACACACACACACACACACAGTCACAAAGGCATGCTAAAGGAAAGCTTTTCTGCCCTGACAGAGCCTTCTTATTCCTATTATTCTGGATGTTTGTTAAATGAATGTTCTAGAACAAGGGTACATTCTTTCATTTTAGGAAGCACTTAATACATCTGTGATGTTTTTAACCCTGGAAACAACACAGCATATCTAGGCTAAAGAGATGACTTAGTGGAAAACGTGCTTGTTACAAAAATCCAATCACCCCGAGTTCCAACCCTGGGACCCACATGGTGGAAGGAGAGAAAAAACTCCCATAACTCCCATTGTCCTTTGACCTCTATAGGAGTGTTATGACATGCTCAAACCAGCACACACACACACACACACACACACACACACACACACACACAAGAATAAATAAATTTCATTAAAACATGGTATTTTTTCATAAAGCACACACATTTTACATGTTCACCGTAATGAATTTTTATGTATGCATCTGGGCATATCAGTGCTATTGTGATATAGAGATTTGAAGTATGTTTCCGTTGTACATATAGCTAACAACCCTATGTCCTTAACATTGTGTTAAGGTTTGTATATGCTTGGCCCAGGGAGTGGCACTATTAGAAGGCCCTGTTGGAGTAGGTGTGTCACTGTGGGTACAGACTTTAAGACCCTCATCCTGGCTGCCTGGAAGCAAGTATTCTGCTAGAAGCCTTCAGATGAAGATGTAGACCTCTCAGATCCTCCTGCATCATGCCTGCCTGGATGCTGCCATGTTCCTGCCTTGATGATTATGGACTGAACCTCTGACCTGTGAGCCAGCCCCAATTAAATGTTGTCCTTTTAAGAGTTGCCTTGGTCATGGTATCTCTTCCTGGCAGTAAAACCCTAAGACATGTTGTCGTGATCAATATTTTAAGATACATGTTTAGGTGTGTTTTCTGGGCTCACTTTCAACTCCCAGGTCTAAGCTATTGTGTTGCTTCAGCCTCCTAAGTGCCCGAAACACTGCGCCCAGCTCTACCCCTTTAGGATTATGTTAACTTTCAGTTCTACCTTGTAGTCCTCTAGTTAAAAATCCTGTTCCTGTTTCTATCAGGACACTGAGTGCTGAGAGGAGGAAGGTAGGTGGTGACCTGGTGTTACTCCGGGGAAAGGGTTTCTCCCTAAGGTGAACATAAGCGTCAACCACAGCATCCTCACTTTGTAGAGGAGGAAGTTGAGTTTCAAAGTGGCTAAGTATTCCGTCCATGGTGGTCCAGTTAGACCGAGTTTGACTGTCTCTGTGGTGCCAAGGCTTTCTTCTTTCTTTTAGATGATTGACAAGATGCTACAATGCGTTTTCTTAATTTTACCTCTCCTGAAAGCAAAGCCTGGGATATTTTATCTGGAAAGTGATCCCAGAGAGGAAGAGTGGTGAGCAAGGGGCATGAGACAGAAAAGCCGGGGAGCCCCCCCCCCAACACACACACACACACACACACACACACACACACACGTGACCTCTTGGTTAACTGCAGACAACTACAACTTCTGTTCTTTCTCCCTCGACCTTTCTGAGGAGACGTAGGAGGAGTGTCATAAGACCACCCATCTAGAAGACCCAAGGAGAGCCAAATACCCAGTAGCTTTCATCATTCAGTGGCCAAAGGTGCCACAACGTTAGATGTCTTCTGGTTTCTGGGTTGTAATGCATTGGTATCAAGGTGACTCTACTTCCCTTTATACCTCACGATGGTCCAAGACAAGACCTGATACCAAAGAAAAAGATTCAGGTGAAGGCCCCTGTAAGACAGTCAACATGCTATTAGGTGAAACTGGACAAAGATGACACGGAGCTGAATGCCACTATGGTCACTATAAGAGGACGTGGGGCTGATCATGGGCAACACGGTTGGGGTGGTGGAGTCGGAGTTGGTAGAGTAGCTGAATGAAAAAAATAATAATAAAAAGGAAAGGAAACAGGAAAGGGCATGACTTCTCCTAGGTACGGTGGAGGAGAAAGTTTATTATAGATTACTTGGGAGAGCATAGGCAGAGTTAGGGACATTGGGAGAGTCCAGGGTAGACACGGCACTGAGTCATGTAAGGAGAGGTGGGAGGGGGAGAAAGGAGAGGGGGGAGGGGTAAGGGGGAGGGGAGAGGGGAGAGAGAGAGGACCTAGGTGTGGCAGTCAGGAGGCCCAAAAGAGAGGGCAATCAAAATGGCAGGCTATATAAAGAAGGGCTTCTGGGGGAAGGGCAGCCCAGCCCCTGGGCTAGAGAAGTTTCCGGTAGGGGGCAGGGTATGCCAGCTAGAAGGACCTAGAGCAGATAGAGACTAAGGAATGCTGGGAGAACCTGGCAGCCATGTCTGCTTTGATATGTTAAATAGGCACCTCAACCTTTTGGCCCCGGGTTTGAGACCTAATAGTAACCCAACAGTAGCCTGTCCACGGGCTGAGAATAACTGGGTAATGGAGGTGCAGAATGAGGAACAATTTGCCAGTAACATGCCTCTTGTGGCAGAGATTTCAACCTGAACCAAGGTCTTTTCTGCTGGAGTTCATGTCCAGGCATATTTGAAAAGCTGATGGGGCAGACTAAGAAGATATTTGTATGCATTTAGTTGCACGAGTTCTCCTTTCTCCGGGTATATAACTTTATTCACATACCTTTAAATATATACATATTTATGTATGCAAGAGAAAGAGGAAAGCAGTGTGAGACAAATAAAAGGACCGAGGATGGTAACAAGACTCAGGGGGAAAGAGAAGCCATTTTATGAGGGCCAGTACCTCAGTACTCAGCAGGACACACTCTTTAAATGCCTGGTGATGAAGTGTGATCTAGACTCAGGGCAGTTGGGCATTCTTCCACTTCTTCATTCGGCAGAGAAGATCAAATGTTTATAATCCAATAAACACAGTATGGGCACTCCCTGGGGTGCTACTCCCTGTGGCCTGGTTGTCTTGTGTGTTTAGAGACTGTGGAAGTACTTTTAGGGCTATTAGCTCATATTTGGAGATTAGCTGGCAAAGACTGGGACTCGGAGTCTGAACCAGCTTTCGGAGATGACGTGGAATGGTCTAAGTAGTTAGATGATAGGAGGAAGGCTCCGTGAATGAATGGACAGAAGGGGGGGGGCAGGATCTTGGTGCAACTAGCCCTGGTGCTGGTGGCCATTCTGTGAGAGGCTGCAGAGAGAGAGAGAGAGAGAGAGAGAGAGAGAGAGAGAGAGAGAGAGAGAGACTTATAAGGCAAACGGGGCAGAATCCAGTTACTGAAAATAACCAGCTTGCAGACTGGCTGGTGTTAGGTTATACTTCCTCTGCCTGGCCTATGTCTGAGAGGTAAAGAGCCTGTTTGCTAGCTAAACAGGCGAGCGAGTCAAACAAGCCTTCACTGTTGAGTTATTGTCATTAGGATTTCTTTTTCCAGGGCTTAGATGGAATGCTGGGTCTGTGCTGAGCCAGTGCTCTAATCACTGAGCTATATTCCCTAGGCCACACTTGAATTATCCATAACTCTCAGATGTCTGAATTCATGAATAATACAACAGTTCACAAATAAAGTCTGTTTGCCACAGAAGGATAGGGTCTCTGCCTCGTATCTTTGCCCTGTTCTCTGCACAAAACTATATTAAATTTTTTATTGCATTCACTTATTTACTGTGTGTGTGTTTGGCCATGCATACACATGTGCATATGTGTCACAACACATGTGCTAAGGTAGCAACTTGTGGGAATTGGTTCTTTCCTTTCATTATATGAGTCTCAGGGATCAAACTCAGATCCTTGGTCACCCATCAGGGTTGAGAGAAAGCACTCTTACCTGTCCAGCCATCTTGTGAGCCCCAGAACTGCTTTTTCTTTTTTAAATAAAGGAATTTCCTAGTTTACCAGAGAATCTTACCAACGTACTATCTAAGTCCAGTTGAATCAGAGTAATCAATTCCCTTGGCTAGGCATAAGTATGGAGCCCTAAAGAAGCCAATATAATTTTCCTGAGATTTGAAATTTATGTGCTTACTGAGCCGGAATAGCTCTGCACTCTCCATAAATTTCGGATCATAAACTATACAGGTGATATAAACAGGAGTTGCTTCTCTCTCTCTCTCTCTCTCTCTCTCTCTCTCTCTCTCTCTCTCTCTCTCTCTCTCCCCTCCCTTCCCTCCTCCTCCTCCTTTTCCTCCTCCTCCTCCTTTTCTTCCTCTTCCTCCTTCTGGAGTTGCTTTCTTTTACCTTTGCAAAATGCATGGAGAGCCATGAGCCTTAAGCTAACAGAGAAGCACAAATGAAGAAAGATGGGGAGTGGATGGAGAGAGGCAGGGTCCTAAGAACATCATTAGGACCTTGAATCCTGTCATTCCTAAAGACAAACACATTTTTTTTTACACAGTAAGGCTCAATCCAATTTCATTTTGAGGTTTTAAAACTTACAGAGTAAGGAGATCAGATGAATGCACATGTCTGTCTGTTATTAGCAATAAACAAGAGTTTATGCTAGAAATGTCTGCTTAGTTCTGTTCTCTGTGAAGACACACCAGCCAGTTCTGCTGGATGGAGGACTTGGTGACACAACATGTCATCCTTCCCTTTTCGCACGGTGAGTGAAATCCTCAGCCATATCCATTTTGAATCCAACCTATAGCTTGATTCTGGTCTTCCGAAAAAAATATACCTGTCATAGCTTTTTAGTTAAGGATTCAGTGATAGCTTTGACAAGGCTAGCATGATACCCAGTAGCTTCCTGGTCCTCCTGGTGTCACGGTCCATGGCATGCCATTCATGGTTTCTGAAGGCAATCAGGCCAGGGCATCTTCAAATATGCCACTTTGGTATAATGATTACTTTGAGCACTTGAAATAGCAGAAGCAGGAAGAGTTTTATCATCTCCTTTCTTCTACCTGAAATAGACCACAAAGCTTCCTACTCACCAGCTATTCTCCCTAAACCAGAACATCTTTATCACCAGACACTGTGAACACACTCTAAAATGGAGCTGTACAAACTAACCCGCTGAAAGACTTTTCATCCCATGTTAGTTCGTCGCCCTCATATGTATTTCCTAGTGACTTTGCCAGAGTTCATTTGAATTAGTCAAAGACCTGGAAAGAAAATACAGAAGATTTTCTATTTCCTCCCTAATAACCCCTTAAAGATCCCAAATGATTTGGGCCATGTTTCTATTCCTTGTTTTTTTTTTTTTTTTTTTTGAGTTGTTTTTTTTTTTTTATGTGTCTACACTGTCACTCTCTTCAGACACACCAGAAGAGGATATTGGATTCCATTACAGATGGTTGTGAGCCACCATGTGGTTGCCGGGAATTGAACTCAGGACCTCTGGAAGAGGAGTCAGTGCCCTTAACCACTGAGCAATCTCTCCAGCCCCTTCTCTTGTTCTTTATGCGTACTAAGTCATAGGGTTTGATGCGCTTCCTTCTACTGTCTACACTTGCCGAAGCTGTGTGACATGATGAGGGTAGCGCAAAAGACACACAACATGTTTGTGACTCAGGGAGTGCATCACAGTATAGGAGCAGATTGCTGAACGCTAGAACAGGGACAGCCAAGAAAGGGTTGCAGGGACCTAAGCGAAGACATAGCTCACTCAGGTTATGGGGATCAAGAACAATTCATGGGAGATTTTCAATAGTTCATGAGGGAGGAATAGAATTATGAGAGAGTAGAGCCAAAGATCAATGGATTAAAGTGTTCTTTGATGACAACTTCAGATTCCTGGAGCAGAGGAGCAGGTAGGGTGGGTGAGCGGATCATTCAAAAGTCATTGATGGATTTCTTCTCTGTTATGGAATTAGAAAACTCAAGCATCAGTTATTCCAGCTTCCCTTGCAGCTATGTATTACTGAGTTCTAAGAGAGTGCAGAGGGTGTAGCAGATGGAAGTCACAGATGGGACGTGTAGAAATGTTTACCTTGGGTTTCCCCATCTTCCACTTCTTGCATAGATGCACAAGGTTATTGATGGGCAAACCAGCCATAGTAACACCAGGAAAGAGACTGCATTCTCCTCCTGCTCCCCGCCCCCCTCCCTGCCCCTGCAATCTCCTGAATTGCATTCCTGAATGAGCCTTCACAGGACCAATGTCCTCTCCTCTCATTGATGTCTGAAATGGTCATCTTCTGCTACATATGTAGCTGGAGCCACGGGTCTCTCCATGTGTACTCTTGTTGGTGGTTTAGTCCCTAGGAGCTCTATTGGTGGGTTCATATTGTTGTTCCTCCTATGGGGCTGCAAACCTCTTCAGCTTCTTGGGCCCTTTTTCTAGCAGCTCCATTGGGGACTCTATGCTCAATCTATTTTCAGAAATTGACTATCACTCTTTTTTCATTATATTTTCTGTAATTGCAGAAGGTAGACTGTGGTCATGACCACATCCGTGGGCTTTCCAATGTGATAGTGCAAACTTTCCCTTTGTGAAATGGACTCCATTGTTTTACTCCGAATCTACATGGGTCTTGCGACATTCTTTGGACGTATGGAAAAACAATACTGCATTTCTTCTCAATCTAGGCCTCAAGAGACTTCATACATATCCGTTTTCCAACTTGAGTTCCAGTCCTTGCCGTAACTTGCTAGAACACTGTCTGCAAGAGGATACAAGTCTTTGTGGGGCCGAGTGGCTATATACACCTTTTCCGTGCTATGTGCATATGAATGAGTCCAGCCAAGATCACGAAACTCTTTCATTAATGAGCAATAATAAATGTTCCTATTATTATTATTATTATTATTATTATTATTATTATTATTATTCAGAACCTCAAACTTACCACATAATGGAGTCTGACCATGATCTTCTGATCCTCCTGTCCTCTCATGAATAGTGCTAGCATGTCCTCTTCTATTAAGTGGTGCTGAGAATCAAACAGAGGTTATTGTGTGTGGCAGGCAAACACTCTGCCACCCGACTATGCCATCAGACCAGTGCTAGTTATTTGAAGTTAGTACATTTTTGGAAGTGTGATTGTATGGTGGGAACTAACTGATGTAAGGTATTCTACCTAACAGACAGAGGGTTGTCACCTGCTCCATTCACTGCTCCATTTGAAAGACCCTGAACAGTGTGTGACATAGGCAAGTGTAACATAAGCAAGTTCTAGCACACACATGGCTGGTATTCCTGAATGTTTGAGTATTTGAGGAATGGATGAAATAACAGGTGGGATTTAGTACCATTCCCTCAGGCATTTGGTAAGGTTCAATAAACTTTGGCACTCAACAGGGTACCAATGCTTATTAATGGATTGACATCTTTTTCATTCATATAAAACTAGGTCATTCATATAAAAACAGGTAATGTCACCTTAAGACCAGTTAATGCAGCAATTCTGGCTTTCTGAAACCTCAACACTAACAACAGTCGGCTTTTAGCTTGTACCATAAAATAAAAAGGAATAAATAAATAACTAAGGCCATAGATGAACTTCTTCAGGAAACCTGGAGGGTTCAATAAAAATGCCCCTCCCACCTTAGCCCCAGCCCTGGAGTGTAGATCTGTTATCCTCAGATCAACCACCAGTGTTGTTCTGGTTTCTTTTGGGCTTCTACTTTCTCAGGACCATGTACCGTGAGTTGAGTCTCAAGTCCTTCCAGTGTTTGGCTTTCTCACTTTAGGTGGGACATTTGCACCCCATTCAGATAAACCTCTCCTTTGTGTCACTGCTCACAGCAGAGCGGGGGTGGGGGTGGGGGTGGGGGTAAAGTTCAGTGTCTCTTCTGTGACTGTGTCTTCCACTGATCCCGCTCTCTCACTGTAGAGAGGTGTTTGCATTTTCACCCAGCAGAAGCCTCACTATCTGTCAGCTCTTGGTGACCTCATTAGTTCCCAAATCATATTTGGCTCGCTAGAAAGGCGAACACACTGTACCTTCTCTGTGGGACTCATTATTTCCATTCTGGAGACTGTCATTTATGAAATTCTGACTGTCTCTCATCCCGTATTTACACTAAGCAAAGCTCAGAATATTGTAATTGTCTGTGATGTTTTGGAAACACTTGTCACAAACCGAAGCCAAATCCTGAGGAATGTCAAATGTTATTAAAGAACTCAGCTTTCGGCTCGTTAGCTGGACCCAAATGGCATTACCCATCAGCTTCAAGCTCTGATAATTGCTCAGCACGGATTGGTGCTAATTTAGTAATAATAGTGCTAACAGATTTTTATGTTTCCCTTTTAGTGAACATGATGCGTGCATAAAGACCATAAAGGTCTTTAGTTAGGAGACTCGGCCCCATGTTTGCTATAATGAGACCGTGGGCAAATCTGTTACTTTCCCATGTCTCTGTTTCTGTATCTGTAAAATAAGGGGTTTAGTCTGGATGCTCTTCAGTATCCTTCTGCACTGGAATTCCAATGCTGTTGACATTACACAACTTGGTTTTGAACGACACGTAAAGCAGAGATTCATTTAGGGCCATCCTAATGTTGGGTAATGTTGATATGAGTGGGGTCTGGGCAAGGTTGCCACTGTAATCCCCTCCTTTTCTGCATTTCCCCCTTATAGTCATAGAGAAAGAAATGGTCTCTGTTGGCTTGCAGGATAAGCCCGTAATCAAACGCTCCATACCATCTGTTTGAGACAGTTTTTGGTAAGTCATTCTTAAGCAGCTATAATCACCGTGGAATCCAAAACCATTTCCTGTTATCCTGTCTGATTTTTGAAGCAGACAGGAGATTGTCTAGCTGTGGAACCCCTGCACAAAGCAGTAATAATGCAAGGAAGAGAGGCTTGTTTTGAGGCTTGTGTTTTGAAACTGCTCAGTGAATCTACTTATCTTTTTCTTTCTAGCTTTCTTCCCATTGTTAAAGGATGAATCTCTGCCTCCCTTTCCCATTGCCACCCACGCTATCCTGTCTGTTCTGCTCCTCAGTATATCTGAGGATTTCAGCATACATGTTTATTATTTTTAACCTTGGCGTTGGAAGAGGGCAGCTTCAGGAGTGTTCATGCTTGGCTCAGGATCACATTGATGGTTCGTGCTAGAGTGTGCTCGATTTTCATGAAGACTGGTTATATTATGCCTATTAAGAGACCCTTAGTGTGTAGGGTGTAGGGTCTCTTACCTGCTCCCCAGCAGGTGTTATAATGCAGGACCCTGTCCTGTTCTTTGTGGCCCTCTAGATTTATTTCTCTCCAATTGACAAAAGATTTATTTATTTATGTATACTGTTSCTGTCTTCAGACACACTAGAAGAGGGCATCAGATCCCATTATAGATGCTTGTGAGTCACCATGTGGTTGCTGGGAACTGAACCCAGGACCTCTGGAAGAGCAGTCAGTGCTCTTAACTGCTGAGCCATCTCTCCTGCTTCACACACACTCATGCATGCATACATACTGTGTATGTATATCTATGTATCTCTAACTTCTATCTGCCCATCCATCCATCCATCCATCCATCCATCCATCCATCCATCCATCCATCCATCCATCCATCCATTCACCCATCCATCCATTCATTCACCCATCCACCCGTCTATCTATCTATCTATCTACCTATCTATCTATCTATCTATCTATCTATCTATCTATCTATCTATCTATCTATCATCTATCATCTGCCTATCATCTATCTGTCTATCATCTATCTATCATCTACCTACCTACCTACCTATCTACTAAGCTATCTTTCTTTTCAACACAGAATATTCTGTCTAAAATGCTCCTTTCTCTTGGAGTGGCTGGCTTACGTTCAACACCTGTCTTTTTTTATTTCAGAGACTGGGATTACTGTCTGGAACCACTGGCCACCCTTTGAAGGCTGGAGAGGTGGTGACAGCTAAGCAATGATGGAGATGTGAGTCCATGGGTTAGGTTACCTGGGCATGGGAATCCCCGTATCACCAATGCCTTCCTGGGTATTAAGTGTCAGGTAAACACAGCTCCTCAACGGCTACCCTGCGAATGTGTGTCATCGCCTGCTGGAAGCCAATGCCATGTGCTGTTTACTTGACGTGGAGGACAGAAACTATATCTTTCTGGAGTATTTCGGATTCCAAGGTCTAATCCTGGACAGCAGGGTCACTGCAATTTCTGGATCTCATAACGAGCCTTGGTGGGGACATGACCTCCTAAGACTTACCTTGTATAGTCAAATGCTGCAGGAACCAGTAAGGCTTGGGTTGCAGGCATGCGGATTGCCTTTTCATGCTCACAGAAAGGCCTTAGGGTCTGGTCTTTTGTCTCATAGTCTACTTTGTGTGTGGGGAAAGCTATCCTTTAAGCTAAAGCCTGTATAGAAAGGGAGAGGGTCAAGAGACATCAAGTTGTAGACAGCCCCATCTCAAAAGGTCTTGTGGGAATGGGAAATAAATCTAAAATTTCATTTCTGATTCAGCTTTCTTTACCTATTAAAACTGAGAGAGAAAGCAGGGTGTAGCTAAAGTGACAGAATACTTGTCTGGCATGTGTAAGACCCTGGATTCAAGCCCTAGTACCACAAAGTAATCACACCGGTAAAACCAAAGGCAAATAGACAAAAGTCTTGACCGCTGACCAGAGGGTCATCTCTCTGGTCTTTAAGTTGGTTTTCTCACTGCGGGGACAAGAAGTTCCTTGTTTTGGCCTATTGCTTTGTGGTGTCTTTTTCTTAGGAGGAAGTTACCTTATTTCCTGGCCCTGACCACTAGCTGGAGTCAACATTTGGATGGTGCTCCATGCAGACGACCCCTGCTTAGCAGAATGAGTCTTCAGCATGTGGTTACCAGTAGCAACCATGATTCAGGCACGATCTCATGTACCGGGGATGTTAGGAGAAACAGGAGCTGGCCTCTGAAGCTAGAATACTGAGGTCAAATCCCAACATTGTTGTTTCCTGGCTGTATGACCTATCAACAAGTTCCTTAGTTCCTCTGTGGCTCAATTTCCTGGTTTTTAAAAGGAGTTAAATGTACTGCTTAAAAGCAGATGACTTCTGAAGGAATCTGTGGCATAGAACAGTGTTAGTGACATATTGTGAGGTTCCTCTCTCTGTCTCTGTCTCTGTCTCTGTGTCTCTGTGTCTGTTTCTGTTTCTCTCTCTTTCTCTTTCTTTCTTTCTTTCTTTCTTTCTTTCTTTCTTTCTTTCTTTCTTCCTTCCTTCCTTCCTTCCTTCCTTCCTTCCTTTCTTCCTTTCTTTCTTTCTTTCTTTCTTTCTTTTTTTGAGACAGGGTTTTTCTGTGTAGCCTTGGCTGTCCTGGAACTGTTCTATAGACTAGGCTGGCCTTGAACTCACAGAGCTCTGCCTGCCCCTACCTCCTGAGTGCTGGGATTAAGGGCATTCACCATCATTATCCAGCTCTGTTTCTTACTTTATGATGAACTCAACAGCCATTTAGAAAGAGTGTTGTGTAATCTAGGAGATGGTAGCGTACACCTTTAATTCCAGCACTGGAGGCAGAGGCAGGTAGATCTCTGAGTTAGAGGACACAGAGAAACCCTGCTTCAAAAACAAACAAATAAACAAACATCAAGTGTTGTAGTGTTGTATGTATGAAAATGTCACAATGTAGCCTATCACTATGTGTCTTAGTTAGGGTTTTACTGCTGTGAACAGACACCATGACCAGTGCAAGTCTTATGAAAGACAACATTTTAATTGGGGCTGTCTTACAAGTTCAGAGGTTCAGTCCATTATCATCAAAGCAGGGACATGACAGCATCCAGGCAGGCACGGTGCAGGAGAAGCTGAGAGTTCTACATCTTTGAAGGCTGCTAGTAGAAGACTCACTTCCAGGTAGCTAGGATGAGGGTCTTAAGCCCACGCCCATAGTGACACACCTACTCCAACATGGTCACACCTCCTAATAGCGCCACTCCCTGGGCCGGGCATATACAAACCATCACATTACGTATAATTAATTTATGCTAATGAATGTCATGGCCATCATATGGTTTAATTTCTATATGTGTGTTTGGGGGAGGTCATGAGACTAGCTAGGAGACTGTGAGAAAGGAAGAAGAGATCTAAAGAACGGGGGGAGAGAGGCTGGGGGGTGGGGAGTGGGGGTGTGCAATGTGGGGATGTGGAATACATGGATTGAAAGTGAATGGGGTCTATGAAGGGGAAGACACTGGTCCAACAAGAGGAGTGGAGGCACAGGAAGAGGATGAGCAGAACCAATAAGAGCAGGGCTTATGTGAAAATGCCCACAGGAAGCCATTGCTTTACGTGCTAACCTAACGAACTCATAAAAAGGTAAATGAAAGTGGGGAAAGGCGGCATGTTTAGATTAAGCCAAGTGAATGAGAAAATTGGCAAAAGTTATCTGTTTAGGATTAATGTTGTCATATATTAAATACTGATGTCCCCTTCATGACTCCCCGTGTGTGGATGGAAAAAAAGCTTGTGTTCTTGTTATGGGGACACAGGATGGTACAGCACGCCTGGTTTCTGCAGAAGCTCTGAGATGCAAGGAGTCCCACAAGGTCATGAGTAAAGGAGATGTTGACCCTGTTTTTCTTCCACCACCAGGATGTGGAATCCAAAAGGAGAAAACATCCTTGATAGAGAGATAGGCAATGGCCTTTCAATACTAATAATTATAGAGTTGCATGCTTCAATGTATGAAGCACCTGCCCTCACATAGGAGGTTTATGGCTGAGAATTAATACACTTAGCATTATAACCCCTAGAATAGACCATTGCCTTTAAATGCAGTCAGTTCGAAATGGTGCTTGTGAGGCACAAAGTCTGAAGCCATTACATTATACTATAATTCTGTTTCCTTGTTTTCCTTGCCTGCTTTATGGTCCACAAAAGAAACTAATTACAATCTTTCCATGCATCGAGGGACTGGTGCAGGGAGGAGGAGAGAGCAGATAAAATGCCTGCCTTACAACCTTGCTCTCAAGGGGCGTGAGTCTGGCCAGCCCTGACACTTTAGCATCCCAAGTTAAGCCGTCCAGGGAAACTTCTCCCTCTCTGGAAACATATGACCTGCAAAGTTAATGGGAAGCCGCTGGTGTTCCTCCCCAGAATAGAATCCCGGGTTGTTGAAAACAACTAGATATTCCTCCCAGACGTCAGAAAAGAAATGCAAGTGTCGTTACTCTTATTTCAAAAGCTGTAGATAAGGGGGAACTAGTTTTAAATCTAAATGATAATTGGACATTAATTTCAGGCAGAAAACATCGACCGCCCTTTCTGAATCTGCTACTTGAGTAAAGTCTCTCTTCTAGGCTCTGTTGTTCCAAGTCCTCACTAGTACTCAGATGGGGGTTATAGTGCCCGTGTGGCTCTGCATGTGGAAGGTGATACTGTGTCCGTCAGCTCCGTTGATGGATTTATTAAACATCATCAGGCTAGCAAGCATTCCATCTAGCCATACTGCCTCCAGCTTTTTAACCAGGTGTTCCCCAAGACACAGGAAAAGGATGTTCCCAATGTGCTGTCAGTAGGACGCGAATCTCCAATAGACTTTCTTTTCTTATAAAAAAAAAAGAAGTTAGCTTATTTTATTGTATGCATCTCGATCCCATGGAAATAGAGTCACAGACAGTTGGGGGCTGTCATGTGGGTGCTGGGAACCGAAGCAGATCTTCCACAAGAGCAGCAAGCGTCCTTAACTGCTGAGCCACTTTTTCAGGCCATTGGGCTGCGTTTCTCAAATGGATCTACTCATTCATTTATTCATTCCCTCAGTCCTTCAACCTACGTGTACGCCCACCACAGTTCAGATTCTATCCTAGAGGCTGCGCTGCAGGGGTTAGTGTGACGCCACAGCTGTTCTAGATGACTACTCGTGTAAGCAAGATTCCTTTGGGTCTTTGAATCTATAGTGCATGTGAGTTGGGCTTAGGGGATTTAGAAATCCCTTGAAATCAAGATCCAGTTGTGGGTCTGAATGCACATAGAAACATTTTCTAGAAATAAAGATCCCTATCTTTCATCATAACGTTAAGGAGCCATAATGTTGGGATCCAAAGATGATTAAAGAGTATTGATGTAGTATGGAAAAAATTGCAATCGATATACATGTCTATATATATATACACACACACAAATATGGCGAGGGGGGAAGAGGAGGAGGGGAAGGAGGAGAGGGGGAGAGGGGAAGAAGTGGAGAGGGAGGAGTTAGTTGAAACCAGAGAGACAGAATTCTGGCTCCGACTCCCATCCCTTACTGGTTATATAAAGTAAGCTTGGGGCAGCAATTTCAATGCGCAGAGTCATAGTCTCCATAATTTAAAATGAGGACATTAAACCCACTCTGTTTCGGTTCATGGTTGTCAGAAGGACTAAAGAAGATATAATACATGTGGAAATGCTTCACTGTAAATTTCTAAAGCAAAACAAGGCTTGCAGAAATTACTGCTTTAGTTTTGGGCATTATTGGGAGAACAGAACCATTCATTAGTGACACTGCACTATTTCCTATCATTAAATTCCTTGTTTGTCCTCTCAAGGTCTTTGTGCGTGGCTTAAAAATAAATGTTATGCATTTTGTTTCAAAGGGCATCTGATAAAGCTCTAAGAGTTTAAAACTATAAACTGGTAAAAGGACCAGTTAAAAGTTAATGGAGCGGGACCTGTCAGGAGAGAAAGAGAGAGACTATATGCTGAACATGAGATAAAACCCATCTCATTTGCAAGGAGGAAATTTCTAACCCTCGGAATTATGCTAGAAATTTCCCAAGGGGTTGTTTGGTACAACGCCCATGGTTTGATTAAATTCTTCATAGGACTTTTGACCACAGGCACCTAAGGTTCTGGAACAATTTATGATTAAAATAATTTACTCATGCCAAGTTAATTACATGAGCAAGAGCGTCTGCAAGAGTTTAGCCTGGCAGGATGATGTCTGTGACTTGGTCCATCACACAGCAAGGTAGCAAGATCTTCCTTTGGGGTCCTTGGACTTACTGTACATCTAGAATATTGGGCTACTGATGCTTAAACAATTCATCATCTTGAGTATTTCTAAACTGTTTGCTTTCATTGTCAGGGTTAGGGTTAGAGTTAGGGTTAGTAGGGGGATATAAGATCCTTGAGAGTGGAAACTCATATTCTTAAAATACTTACAGTCCTGCAGTGGACAGTTTGGAAGGCAGCTTAGCCACACCAAGGTGGAATGCTGAACAGGAAGTACCTATCCAGTGTCCCTTTTTGGCTTTTAAATTAAGATCGAGATCCGGCATGGTGGGAGAAATACTTTATGTGATTGCTTAACTTGTGATTATGGATCTTAGGAAGCCAACAGAATGGTCTGTTGATGATGACTATATCTGAGACCCATTATCAGATTATTATCCATTTTTAGAAATAAGAAGCTACAAAAACACACCCCCAGAGCTATATTCATGACCCATTTCATTTAACTAGGGTTCTGGAGATAATGTCCAACCAGTGTTTTGAGTAAAGGCTCTTGAGATGAGAGGCTTGGATCTGAATCTTAGCTTCACCACTGCCTAGCCCTGACCTGCTTCAAACTAATTTTGCTGAGGCTCCAATTTATGATCGGTTCAATGGGCACAATGATAGTACCCCTTAGTGTAGAGAGTGTTGTGGAAAGTGGCAGAGGACTCTCCCTCCACTAAAGTGTTAACAGGGTGGGGGCCTGGCACCTGAAGAGTATGATCAACGCCTTGTAGCCTTCAGCATTAGCCAAGAGAAGAGTGTGGGACCAGCTCCAGGCTGCAGTCTATTTGATGTGCTTCGAGTCATCCTGTGTCCAGGGCTCAGAGCTGAGTCTCTGTCTTTCTCCTGGCTTTATTAGTCACTGCAGACTGTCATTCTCTGTTTAAACTTCAGGAACGGCTGCCTAATGAAGGTCTCTTTCTTTACCCTGAGCTGGAGTCGGGTTCCTATATCTGGACTCTGTATCAGAATGATTCTATATGACAAGAGAACATAAGCTCCTTAGAGAAAAAAGACTTTTTTTTTTTTTTTTTTTTTTTTTTTTTTTGCTGGCGTTGCAAACTGGAAAACAAATTCCCAGCCACCCTCCCCTCACGCTGCAGCAAGAGGCTCAGACACTGTGGTGTAATCATTTCATGCCCAGAGCTATGCAGCAGAAGGCAATTTACTGTTGGATCCTGAACCAGCTCCATTAAATGAACGCCTTTTGATTTAATAATCATTAGCGTCACACAAGACGCTGACTCTAAGTATGGGCTTGGAGGGAGGGGAGAAGCTCAGAATGCACCTTTCATGCTCTGTAGTTTGGAGGTAGGTTTCTGTCTGAATTGACATCTTCTGAACCACTCCAAGGGAGTGTGCTTTTTTTTTTTGTTGCATTAGAGATCAGTTTTCACAAGAAGACTGGCTTCTGGTCGGGCCTGTGTGCTACTGTGAATAGAAGTATGCCAGGATCTCACTGTGGGCTGAGAGGTTCCCACTGAGCTGGGTTTGCTGGGCCAGCTAGCATGCTGGGAAACAGGGAGGGTAAGCTATTTCCGGAACACTTGTAACGAGGCCTGGTGCTAGTCACAGGGCCTCTTGCTGCACTAGAAGAGGGCAGAGCTCTGTTCTTCTGAAGTCATGACTGTTTTGGGCTTGGCTTCCCGACTTCTGTCCATCTTTCTCTCAGCCTGGTTGTATCTGAGTCCAGGAGTTAATTAGAGTCACAGCCTATCCACTAGATCAGTGGAATACATTTGTCACAGAGAATGAGGAGTCCCCAAGAACTGAGAATTTCAGTGTAGCTTGAAATGTTAATATAGTTTAACGATGTGCTTTTGAAACAGGCACTTAGAAGCTTTGGTTGTTGAAAATGCATTGACTCCTCTCCTGGTTCACAAGGCAACTAAACACGAGGTGTGCCCCTGGTTCCTCTGGTTCTGTGTCTTGTCATCTCTCTATTTCCTTCCCTTTAATGGAAAGCCCAGAGCATTGCTTTGGTTTGGTTTGGTTTTGCTTTGCTTTGTTTTGTTTTGTTTGAAACAGGGTTTCTCTCTGTAGCCCTGGCTGTCCTGGAACTCACTCTGTAGACCAAGCTGGCTTTGAACTCACCCGCCTCTGTCTCCTGAGTACCTGGTCTCCCGAGTGCTGGGATTAAAAGCATGAGCCACCATCACCTGACGACTCTCAACTTTTCCTCTCAAGTCATGTTGGACTCCTGGAGCAGCAGGATCATTCAGGACAGAGTTCCCTCCAGATGAAGGCCGTTATCCAGGCAAGAGAGGTGGCCTCACAGCACAGGTCATCTAAGGCATGGCGGGGATAACTCAGACATGGCCACCCGGAACATCCTGCTTAGTAAATCTCACTCTTGTCTCTGTGACCAATTCTTCCTCTGCTCAGCAAACCTCATGTCAGTAGGCCGACACTGGACTTGGGGGGGGGGTCACTAGACCCCTGCATTTGTCCCTCTTCTCACTGCAGCCACATCGGATAAATTCCTCTCTGCTTTGTACTGCTACTTAGACTGTCCTGGAACTCACGCTATAGACCAGGCTGGTCTCAAACCCAGGAAGTTTGCCTGCCTCTGTCTCCCGAGTGCTGAGTGCTGAGTTGCTTGGCCTACTAGGCCTGGGTGGTTGAGCCCGGCCTGTTTGGGCCACTGAATCCTGGGCTTTTACTGTAAAAACTCCAACTAGACCGCATCTTAGTTAGGGTTTTATCACTGTGAAGAAAAGCCACAGCCACAGAAACTCTTATAAAGGGAAACATTTAGTTGGGGCTGGCTGGCTTATAGTTCAGAGGTTCAGCCCGTTATTACCGCGGCAGGTAGCATGGTGGGATACAGCCAGACATGGTGCTGGAGAAGATCTACATCTGGATCGGCAGGCAGCAGGAAGGAAGCATGGCACTCGGCCTTTGAGTTTCTGAAAACCTCAAAGCCCACCGGAAGTGGCTTACTTCCCTCCAACAAGACCACGCCCACTCTAATAAGGCCACACCTCCTACTAGTGGCACGCCCTGTGAACCTACAGGGGCTATTCTCATTCAAACCACCCCAGCCTCCATACTCATATTGGGGGGGGGGGCAGTGTTAATTGGATTAAAGAAAAAGACATGATGGTAGGTGGAAACGGGCTTGTTTGGGGGTTGTCAGATACATATAAGAATACAAAATTTTAAATTTTTTAAAGACATTTTCCAGATATACTGTCCAAGGGTGGACTGCTTTCTGTGTTCAGATCTACCACGTTTGGGCAAAGGGGGGGATCCATCGTCGTATTTGCTGAGTGAATAGATGCGTGAACGAAGCATGTCTAATGGGCTATCATGGAGGTTCTATAGTTTATGTTTAGCGGAAGAGTGTGGAAGGAAGGAGGGGCTCTCAGTAAGGACTGCATATACCAGGGAAGTGTCATGGAACCGTTAAGGGAAGATGAGGAAGGAGACACTAAAGATGATGACTATAATAAATTTGATAAAATGGAGAGAGTTATTACTAAAGACCAAGCAAGACTTTTTCTTTTAGACAAAAAAAAAAAAAGGAGGAATTCTTTGTGTTCAAAAAAAAAAAAAAATTCTCTACCATCACGGGTATTCCTTTCATGAGTCAAAACGTTTTTGTCTCTGTTTCAAAATAGTCCTTTCCTCCGTGTGCTATATTTTGAGCACATTCATATCCTATGGGAAGGCGGTGGGCGAGCAGGTGTTCCCTCTGCTGACAGTTTCTCACCGTTTTGTATCTGATCATTAGAAGCAAGGTTTCCAACGTGACATATTCGGGTCATCCCATAATAGACTTCCCTCGAAGCGAGTATGCAGATGAGGGTTTGAGGTAAATTTGATCCTGGAGTCTCACAAGCTCTAATGTTCTTACAAGAATTTCACTCCATTCTAAGGAAAGAGGAGAAGAAGCAGCTTTTCTCTTAGCTTGGAGCAACTTCTCCAAGATCACAAGGGACATTAAGCCTTCATTGACGGGGCCCCTTGAAGATTTTGCGTCAAAACCATCAATTACTTTCAGTTATGCCTTAGAAGTATTAGGTGAAAGCTATCAGGCAATGTTTATAATTACAGATTGAGAGTGCTGACCAGGCACTTCATGGGGCCTTTCAAATGTGCCAGGAGATCACTTTGGGAGAAAATCCCCGGAGACGGGTGGGGGACAGGCAGGTTAACTAGAAAGCATTGTGATTTGAAGGTAGTCCCCAAGCCGATCTGAGTGACACTTACCAGGGAAAAGTCTATAGGGTCAAGTTGAATGATACTCAGAAGTCTATTTCTGCATCAAACTTGGGACACGGAGCAGAGAATTTCAACTCTACCAGGCAAAAGTGTGGAGGACTGGTTAGCAAAGGTTCAGGTGGGCGTTATTTTCTGGTATGAAGAATTAGCAACATGTCTATGAACATGTGGAAAGCTCTCTACAAGTTTAATTGGGTAGCATGGTTTTTATTTCAGGCATCCCCAATAAGAGGCATGTGGTTTTCAGCACACACAGTTTAGAACTGAGCACACAACCATTGAGGGTACACTGTACGTGAGGCTCTGTAATAGGTCAGCCACACACCAGCCTCCTCCTCTTCCAGTACAGACCTAAGGGGAGGAGGCGGGTGAATAAATAGAAAATTAAAATGGATATAAAGTAGTATCAGAGGAGAGGGAGAAGTGACAGCAAGTGAAGAGATATGTAGCTCGTGTAGACACTGGCCTCCTGTTTGGGATGACAGACTAGACTGTGGTGTTAAGTCAGGACCTTATCTGATTATACTTATTGATGTTTTGATAAAGCATGAACTCTTTAGTAAGTCAACCTACCCAGACAAGGCTTGCTGGAGCCTACGCGAGAGTTAGTGGCCGTGCAGCAGTAAACACAGCAGTGCAGCAGTAAACACAGCAGTGCAGCAGTAAACACAGCAGTGCAGCAGTAAACACAGCAGTGCAGTTCCCACCCGTGTGGAGCTTTGTCAGGGAGGGATTTGAGTGCGGAGATGATGGGACATCTTCCCCCAGGGCTGAGGGACTGTAAAGGAAATGTGATGTCCTGAAAGGGAAAACCAACTGAATTCTAAACCATCAGGAGCTGATGGTACAGTCAGAAAAACAAAACAAAACAAAACAAAACAACAAACCAAAATCCCCCAAACAAAACAAAGCAAAAACAAAAACAAAAACAAAAACAAAAACAAAGCACAATAACAAACCAAAATCCCCAAACAAAACAAAAGCAACAAAAACCAAACCAAACCAAAAACAACAACAAACCATCAAAGACCGAAGGCTTAAGATGCCTTCGCCTCCTTAGTGTTCTTTTCCCCCAGGATGCTCTAAGGGTTCTTCATGACCATGGAGAGCAGACAGTAGGATATAAGATATGGTTGGTTTGTGCCCAAATTCCTCAAACTGTCACTGTTGGTTTTGAAATTCTACCTTAGCAGGAGAAAATATAGACGGGATAGGGAGTGGGGTTAAGGCAGTTGGAAAAGAGGCAGACGCTGCCTTGTTCCCTTTAAGTGTTTTGGGACAAGGAGGAAGGGCGTGAACGCTGCCCTGTCTCAATGTATCAGACGCTTCTCAGCGTTAATGGAGGACCTGCTTTTAAAAAAGTTAAAAAGCAGGAGCCGGGCGTGGTGGCGCACGCCTGTAATCCCAGCACTTGGGAGGCAGAGGCAGGCGGATTTCTGAGTTCGAGGCCAGCCTGGTCTACAGAGTGAGT
>BDUI01000002.1:3901137-3933419 GCA_002335545.1 Apodemus speciosus | reverse complement strand
AGCTGTCCTGGAACTCACTCTGTAGACCAGGCTGGCCTCGAACTCAGAAATCCGCCTGCCTCTGCCTCCCAAGTGCTGGGATTAAAGGCATGCGCCACCACGCCCAGCCAGACTTGTTTTTTGTCTTCGCAAGTTGGACTTTAGTTCTGTGTGACAGGGCGATAATGTGTTCTCTTTTTTTAAAAGATTTATTTATTTATTTTCATGTATATGAGCGCTCTAGTTGCATGTACACCCGTGTGCCAGAAGAGGGTGTCAGATCTCATTATAGATGGCTGTGAGCCACCTGTTGGGTGCTGGGAACTGAACTCAGGACCTCTGAAAGAGCAGTCAGTGCTCTTAGCCACTGAGCCAGTTCTCTGTCTCTGATGATATACTCTTTAGGGCTTGTTGTGACTGGATGTCTGTGACTTTGAGGAAAGTGTGACGTGGTAATGTTTCTCCCTCTCAGGTTGACACTTCTTCAGATCTGGCTACAAGTCAACCATTTCTCTAAATGCCCTTCATATGTTGACACGACAGCATCCTTATGACAAGGATGAGTACTAAAGGCCTCTTTGGACAGTTGCAGGATACTTTCCCTTCCCCTGCTCTTACCGTTTGTATTCTTACCATTTCTACCAAGCTTCCCTTTTCTGCCCTCAGCTGGGCCTTAATCTCCTGAGATTCCTGCTTCTCTTTTGTCCCTAGATAGAGAAGACTCATTCTAAAAAGGAGCAACAACAGAAGACAAAATGTTTTAGAATGCGTGCTGATGTCTTCTGGGGGTCGTCGGGGTGGGATAGGCAAGCGTGTACCGTGCCATGTGTGTCGGGACCAGAAGACGACCTGTGGAAACCGGCTCTTTCCTTCCTTCATGTGGGTTCCAGGCACTGAACCCACGGCTGTCAAGGTCAGCAAGCAGCAAGTGCCTTTACTTGGTGAGACTCATTCTTATCCACCCTCTGACCTTTGGGCAGGGTGTTGGGAGTTGATACCGTCCTTACCCTTTAAAATTGTCTCCAGGCCATATTCATCCCTCCTCACATAAATTACCCTCACACCTTATCCTCTGTCAAACGTATCAAGTATCATCAGCCACCCGTCTCTAGGACTCACGTAGGGGTTTGGCATCGGGCTCGGGAGCGATCTATCTCTCCCTCAGGTTTGGCTGGGTGCCAGCTGGATGCCTCGTGTACAAGAGGGTAACCTGCTAACCCGCTGGCTTTGGGTCTTTAGCTGTAGCTTCTAGCCTGCCCTGCTGGCCTTTCAGCAGCCCCACCCAGCTGTGTCATTAACTCCCGATCACTCTGGCTGAAATCCCTATCCCTGACGTCCTTCCAAATCACTCATTCCCCCGCCTCCAAGCCCCCGTTGGCTGATGGTGTCCAGATCCACCCTCCTTCGCATTCAGCCACTGTCCCTCTCTTCCCGTAGCCTCTGTCCTCACAAATGATCAGAACTATTTTCTCACTCTTGCGTTCAGTCTTTAGGGCAAGCTTCCCCCTCTTGGTCTTCTATTTAGAGAGCGAAGCACCTTGCTTTTCTTGGGAACTGATGCTTCTCGCTGTGTTCCGTGTTCGAGCTACTCCTTAGATGGGGCTAATGGGGCTGACGGGGCTGCTCTGACAATCGCTCGGCCTCTGCCCCATCTATTTGCTCTCATCTGCTCTCCCTACAGACACGTCACCTCTCCTTAGTCTTCATGGTTCTCTCAACCCTGCATCCCTACCATCTCTTCCACTCTATCTTACTCCCTTCTTTCCAAATTTAAAAATACCCCCCCCATCACACACACTCACACATGAAAGCACACACAAGATCTGGAGACTAGTCGATTTGACTAAAACTTTGTTCCTATCTACAAGATATGTGGGTAGATGTGAGGCTGGATTAAATTTTCGAGTATTACGGGTGCCTGGTTAGTTCCACTGAACTCATATGCAGTATGTCTGGGGACAAGGGTGGAGGAAGACCACCGAGGGAGCGCCACTCAGCGCATCCTAACTGAAGTCTAACTTGCTTGGAAACTGGGACAAAGAGGAAGAAATGGAGTTTTTCCCATTCCTGCACTCCTGCTTTGTATATAGCGTGAGATTGGACCAAATAAACATTCAGCGAATCGCTCCCAGCGTTAACCCTCTTTATACAATAGAATTTCTCCTAGCAATGTCTTGTTTGTAACTGCCTTGGAGACAAGCCTTCCAAACTGGCTTACAAAAAGCCCTGTGTTCCTTCTACAGAGCATTCTAAGCAAATATCAAAAAAAAGAAAAGCTTCTAAAAGGCATTGAATTCATCTCATAATAACCTGTTACTTCACTGTCCCTCCCCTTGAGGAAGCCAAAGCAGTGCGTGTTTGTGGTTGGTGGTGACAAACCATTGTGTTTATATGTTTATGGTAAGAGAGTTAGGTAATGTGGTTTCCATCCGAGGTAGATATGTGCATTCCAAAGGGATCTTCAAACCGTAGCATGTCAACTTTGAGGGATAACTTCTATTCAGTTCAATTTAGGCCAAAGAAAGGCTGATGGTTTCCAGACAGATGGGGTCTTTTGTAACTGGAGCTGGACAAATGGAAAGAATGCAGAAATCAAGCAGACAACAGAGAGATTAGTTGAATACAGCCTAGGTCAATGGCTGCCGAATTCCATCTACCCAAATTAAGCTCCTCTGCAAAGGGCCAGTTTGTGCTAGTTCAAGAGGGCCTGGCTTCTTCTGACTCCAGGCGATTGACTTCACGTAGGTATAAAATGTGAAACTTACTTTAACCGTGGGTTGTTAAGTTGAAAGGTTACAAAGATTTTGATAAAGTCTGTAAGCAGAGCTAGAATATTTAAGAGAATTCCTTCTCAGGTGGTCTGAAGTTTATTAAGATTACAAGAGCTTTTAAATACTAGAGAAGTTTTTGCTTATTTTGATTATAAATTTATCCTGTCGAGCATCTGAATATAGCAACCTGAATATGGTACATTTATAAATGTTCTTAGAAATTGGGACTATTTAATCAATTAAACATGGAACTGAGATTGAGTATTTTCAGTCTAATGTGTCAACTGGAATTTCTGGAAACTTGACAGAAGAAAAACTTGAGAGTCTTTTTCTTATTTTATTCATTTTTTGCATCAAGAGTCAGGATTTGAGTTAAAAAGTAGGGAGAACCAGTTTGTTCCAAAGTCACATTTGAAAGTTTGAAGATGTAAATGTCAGCTTAAGAGTCAACTGACGGAGGTTGGAGAGGCGCCTCAGTCAGCAAAGAGCTTGCCTTGCATGCTTGAGGATCTAAATTTAATCCTTCGATAGAACCGACCTTTCAAAACAAAGAAACAAACAAAGCCAGGGGCTGGGGAAATGGTGACACTGCTCCAAGACTGATGGCTGGACTTCAAGCTCCGGCACTCACCTGGTGCATGAGCACCCGCTCCCCCAAGCTGCCCACTGAGCTCCATATTTGTGTGGTGGTATACACAATAAGTAATTTGTTTTTTTTTTTAAATTTGGGTGTGGTAGCGGAGACAAAGAGACCCCTAGGACATATGGGCCAGGCAGCCTCACCGACATGATAAATTCTAGGCCAGTGAGAGACCCAGTTTCCCCTTCAAAGAAAAGGTTGGCAACACTTGATCACTTAGGAGACTCCTCAAGTTCTTATCCTTACTTTCGTGTGTCCTCATTACACAGGTGACAGATCAGGATCAAGCTAGCTCAAGGCAGCACTCACTTTGGATAATATACTGACTCAACGAGAGGTTATTAATCAGTTTCTCAGYGACGGAAGTGCAATGTAAGTTCACTGTGAAAACTTGACACCTCTAGAAACTGGGAATCGAATGTGATAAGCTAACGAGCGAGGGTTCTTAAATAACCAGCAGAGCAAACACAACCTATGTTCACTCCCGGCTCGCTGGGAAAATGGGAAATTGGCCAAATGGAAAAGCAGAGGAAAAGCAACAGGTCTGGGATGCCCGAGACCTGCTGTCATTCTCCATCAAAAGCCATCCCTTCGTCTCCTCCACTCTTGCTATTGCTTGACACTCCATGTGAATTTAAGTGGCATTGACTGTCTTTCTCCGAGTCTTAACTTTAGCTGTGGAATGGAAGGAGTGTGTCTTAGTTAGGGTCTCATTCCTGTGACAAGACGCCATGATTATGGCAATTCTGATAAAGGCAAACATTTAATTGGGGCTGCCTTACAATTTCAGTCCACTATCATCATGGTGGGAAGCAAGGCAGCCTGCAGGCGGACATGGTGCTGGAGATGGAGCAGAGAGTTCTGTGTCTTAATCTGAATGCAGCCAGGAGGAGACTGTCTTCTACAGGCCGGTAGGAGGGAACTCTCTTCCACACTGGGCAGAGTTTAAGCACAGGACCTCAAAGCCCACCCCCACAGTGTCACACTTCCTCCAACAAGAACACACCTACTCCCACAAGGCCACACCTTCTCATAGTGCCCCTTCCCATGGGCCAAGCATGTTCAAACCACCATAGAGTGGTCCAAGGTTATCCACATGGGAGTTTTGACTAATAATGGTTATTCTTAAATGAAATGAATACCTGCCTTCTTCTCGGATGTCCTGGTATTGGCAGGACAGCACATAACTTTATTCTTTTCTCTCTCTTTTTTTTTTTTTTGCTGTTTTAAAAATTCATATATTAAATATTTATCTGTTTTTATGTCTTATGGCATTGATTTAAAAAAAATGGTACACTAAAACAAAACCTGAAGACTTCAGATCATATCTTGCTATAAATAGCTGAATTCTTTCCAACCAGATCACAAATACTGCAATTTGCAAAGATGGAGAAGCACAAAAAAAAAAAAAAAAAAAACAAGAAAGCAAAGATGAACTATAGCTAGAGAAAAATCACCACCAAATGTTTTATGCACATTTCAACCTGCTTTTCCTAACCTCAGAGTACTTACTGTCATAGCAGCCTTACACTTTACAAGCATCCTTACCACTCACTGCAAGATTATAGGACATTTTCTACTTTATACTGCAGTGGTTGTAGCGTTATAGTGCTTATTGTAAGAAGACACTTTTGGGGTCCTATTACCTAAGTGACCTTAGTTTATTTCTTTAAGGAGTTGTGGCCTGTTGCTTATTTTGTTTGCAGTCTTGTCTTTAAAAACAAGAGAGTGCTGTTTGAGTCATCCTACAGATGTCAAGGCAAGCAGTTTTAATCATACAGGGATTCAGAATGAATGCAATCATAATCCTTTCTGAGAAACCCACTGAACATTGAGTGTGCCTGGCCAGGGAGGAGTTAGAACAGGAGAACAGGCTTTGGTGTGAGCACTGATACTATTTGGCTCCATGTGGAGAAGAGAAACAAAGGTGCAGCATATGTACAGGAGTTGTGTATGTTATACAATGTGATAAGTCAGAAACAATGAGGCTAAAACATCAGAGAAGAGAAAGGGAAGTATGATTAGCAGCCATGTAGATAGCAAGTGAACGCAAAAGACTCCTGTCTTAGGATTTCTAAGGCTGTGATAACATAGCATAGATCTAAAGTAACTTGAGGAGGAAATCCTTTACAAGCAAGGTCATGGTGTCTGTCACAGCAACAGAAAACAAAGGATTAGGCTAAGAAAATCCAAATCCATTAATCAGTGGAAACGTCACTAACAATGGTGAGAACAGGTCTAACGTCCTTTCTTGTCTGATGTAATAGGAAAGACACAGAGCCCTGTGAGCATTAGTAATCAGAATAGAACAAGATCCTGAAGTCATCTGAGACATTAGCTCTAACTACTAGTTTACAGGACTGAAGGGACGTTGAATGACTTGAGCCGTCATAACTGACCAAATCCAAATTGTGAGTATTATCTATGACATTACATGACTTGATCCCTTTGGTTGATAAGTGAAATAACCCAAAGGAGAGAAATGACCACATATTACAGAGACAGATATATATTAGCTGACAAAAAGAAATATTAAGGAATCTGTCCTGAAGAACTTTTGGATCTGTGTCGGAATGAATTGTAAGAAGACACTTTCAGCACTCTACATTACAGGTGAATGTGTATTTAGATGGTATTAAGAAATTGTCCCGGGGAGACGACTCAGCTAGTAAGAGTTCTTGTTACAGAAGCATGAGGACCCGAGTTCAGGTCCTCAGCACCTGCCGTAGTGCGGTGGAGGACAGGGCTAGCAAGGTCTCTGGGTCCACTGGCCAGCAGCAGATTTAGCGATACATCCTATGTCAGAGGAACAGGGTAGAGAAGAGGAGATCGGGACACCCTGTACTTTCTTCTGGCTTCCAGGCACAAGACGTACACCTCACACCCCCATACAAAGGAATTGTTGCTTACTTGGAGGTATAAAATAATGACATTCATTTACTACTAATTTGAAAAATCATTACTGAATTTCACCATAAACCTGAATAGAAGCAGAAAAAAAAGCTTCCCCCCCCCCAAGGTTTAAATTGAAGTCTCCATGAGTTGACTGCCAAACCGACATTTATTTTAAGCTATTCCAGTGGAAACAGAAAGGTAATAAAGTAACAGAAAATAAACGGAGAAGGAACTGGGAAAATGTTGACAACAAGTGAGATTTGGGCACCTGGAGGCTGAGTGTTTTCTTACATGCACATATGTTTGATAATTTGCATTATAAAATATAAAGCTACAATAAGATTTCAAGTAGATATAGTGGTACCTTTTTTTCCTGATTATTAGAGATAAATTCTTGGGAGTGAAATAGCAAAATCAAAGATGACACGTTTTGAAAACTTGTTCTATTTGAATAAATAAATTTTAAACCAAAGTTATTTATTTTCAGTAATATGGAATTCCTGTTAAAGTTCTAACATAGTGAGAACATGGGAAGATTTTTGTTTTGTTTTGTTTTCTCAAGGATAACTGTTGGTGTCTCTTACAACGATCTATTCCTACAGAATATTAGTTGTGTCATTTCCAGTCTGTTGGATACCCAGCAAGGGAATGTGTGAGGAGCAATCTTTGTTAAATAATACTTCTTTCTACTCATGTTTGGAAAAAGAACTGCAGTTGGCTTTCTGGGTTTTGCTTTTGAAATGAAGAGAAGTTAGGGTTTATATGTCTTTGGCCATGTGGCAAGATAGAAAGATGTCATTCCACTGTGTTGGAATGATTGAAGCTGGATGCTATGCTGGATGGGAGTCCGGGGCAGAGCAGATGGTGTTTATGCCCAGGGAGAAGCAAAGTGGCGGAAAGCATCAAGGTTGAGAAGGACGAGGGGACGGGTGTAGCCCTCCCTGAAAGGCCTTAGCAATACAAGATGGTAGAGCTTTAAAACAAAAGTAACAGATGGGCTGGCACGTTGGGTGACTTTAGACACTTTCGGGCAAGCCGAAAGATCTGAGTTTCAGCCTCAAGCCCTACGTGATGGAAGGAGAGATCATGTTGCAAGTAGTCCTCTGACCTCCACATGGGCGCCACTGAGCATGTATGTGTGTCACACCCACAGGGTAAATGGATAAATGGATAAAAATACAAACATTTTAAGAAAGAAATTAGAAACAAGAGGGGGAAAGAAAGAAATCCTTTATCTACGAGTTAATGATTTGCCAGTCTTCGTCAACATGAGTTTAGTAGGCTATAGCAGACAAGTTTCTAGGCAACGTCTCCCTGCCTTCCCTTTCAACCACCACTTTGTCCCTGACTCTTAGCTGGGGCTCCTCTTCTACCCAAGACAAAAGAATAGTATTACCATGGGGTTCAGGTTCTGGCATGGGGGATTATGTACGCTCAAGTCTACATGATTTGTTAGGGTCGGTGAGTAAGGTGAACAGTGAGGGAAAGACGTGTGTATTGAGAAATAGTTTTGCCACAAAGTTTGAGTGCAAAAGTTCATGACAGTATTCTGTGACAAATGTGATTTCGAAAGGTGCTTTTTAAAAGGGTGATAAAACCAGAACAAATGTCCAAAAAGTCACCCCTATCTTGGGCAATGTTGTCATCTAAATGTGCTTACTCACTGTTCTAGATAATTCCTTTTAATTTTCCAAGTATATACTAAGTGCCTGGGATGATCATGGTTTAGAGTTAGATGCTGTGAGGACAGGAAGAGACAGACATGTCCCACTGATCTGGGAGAATGGAGACCAAATGTGTGAAACAGAGCATCTGGAGAGTAAGTAAAAATGACAGGAGTGACAAATGAACTCAAGTTTGTTTGCAGAGCATGTGACTGAGGAGGCTCTCACCAGATCTTAAGAGACATCTGCACAATTCTTCATTTCTTACAGGGTACCCTGATGCAGCATTGAGGACAAACATGGGGTCCACCCAACTCTATTTGAGTAGATGCAGAATGCTTTGTGAGGCTGAAAGCCTCATATGCTTGGATGATGTCCATGATTGGTCTGTTCTCAGTTGTGATACAGTAAAATGAGCCTCTGATTAGCTTCTGGACATTGGTGCTAATTCTGAGCACCCGGTACCCATGACACCTATCAATATTTGGAGGCTTATGATAGATTCCTCTCCTCCTCCAAACAGTCTACTATCGTCTACCATAAATCTTCTAATATTCTTCTGTGGTTGCCTAGGAAATCTGTAAAGTTTCTCTTGAACTCATTCTCTTCATTTAAACATGCCATCTTTATCCCTTTAATGTTGGGGAGCACCCTGTGGGCAGTGGATGGGGCTAATGTCTACAAGCTACAGAGGGACTGGGATGGGCTGTTTCCTTAGGGATGCTTAGAGTGATACCTTGCTTTTACAGACACTGATTCTGGGACTCCCAGAAAATTAGCTCCATTTTGTTTTAAATCAGACTTCTATCCAAATGATCTTCAGTCTGATCTTTGATTAAAACATAGTTTATAGGCTACTCGTGTCTAAAATAAGTAAGATTATTAAAAATAAAGAAATAAAGGTGTCGTGCACCTGTAATTTCGGGACTTGAGAGGTGGTGGCAGAAGGATCAGGAGTTCAAGACGACATGAGACCCCATCTGAAGAGAAGAAATGGATAGAGAGGAAAGGGGGGCTATTGAATCAGAATCTCTGGGTGCGGAGTAGATAATCTACTTTTTAATGAAACTCTATAATGCTTCTTCCACAAATTGGCATTTCAGAACTGTCTTTTTGATGGTTATTAATATAGACCTTTCCAACTTCCAGCTGTGGCACAGCAGCAACTTATTTAACACCTCTGGCTTGCAGTCTCTTCTAGACTAAGATAATTAACTCTTCAGGATTCTTTATTAAAATGATAACATGGTTTGGTTGCCTACCAAGCTGCCCTTTCCTAACACAGCTGGAACATCCAGTGGAAACCAGTTTTATTTTGCTGGGGTGATTAGATTCTACATGTCAAAGGAAGGCGAGACAGAGGCCACTTAGAGTGCAATATCTGTCATCTCATTCTCCTGGACTAACTTACAGATCCACACTGGATTTGATCCTCGAAAGAAGATGTGCTGGAGAACCTGAAAGGGAACCTTTGGGGTCAGCATTTCTTAAACTGTAGGAAGGGACATGTGGGAGGTCTACTTTGCTGGCTGTTGGAATGTCTGTGTACACCTGGAGTCATCGCATCCACTATGCAAGCTCAAATTGAGATGATGCAACCTTATTCTGAGAATGACAGGGTTGGAGGATGAATTCCCCATCATGTTGTTGAGATGCACATCAGTTATTTTTCTGTGGCTGCGATAAGACTCCATGGCCAAGGAAACGTATCCAAGCATGTTTATGTGGTTGATGTGGGCTGACGATTCCAGAGGGATTAGTTAGAGTCCATCTTAGCAGGGAGGCCTGGCAGTCATTGGCAGGTCTCATGGCAGGAGCAGATGCTGAGCTTATTGAGAGAGAGAGAGAGAGAGAGAGAGAGAGAGAGAAGAAGAAGAAGAAGAAGAAGAAGAAGAAGAAGAAGAAGAAGAAGAAGAACTGGCCCATCTTTTCTCAGCTCTGTTTGTTCTGTGGGAGACATTCTGTCCTCTGGGCCTGTCTAGAGATAAATTGCAAAGCATCAAACAGTTTGGNGAAGAAGAAGAAGAAGAAGAAGAAGAAGAAGAAGAAGAAGAAGAAGAGGGGGAGGAGGAGGAGGAGGAGGAGGAGGAGGAGGAGAAGAAGAGAATGTAAACTCTCTATGTTCTCTCCTAGTGATATACTTCTTGCAGCAAGGCTCCATCTCCTAAAAGTTCCACAACTTTCCCAAATAGGATTCTCTAATGGAAACCATATATTTAAGTACACAGCCTATAGGAGGACATTTCTTATTCAAGCCACCATAGGATACTCAGTCAATCAATGGCAGAAAGAAAGCCACTCATTGGCCAATAGTTACATGTGTAAGCCACTTGATTTGAGGATTAATAGGCATACTATGCAAATCCCTTATCATAATGTCAAACATACTATTTACACTATTTTTGCTTTATTATTAATTAATAAAAATGTTAATCTTTTTTTGATAAATTCGGGGCAGGATTTATAGTGTCACTGTGATTAGAAAATACATCTACTCAAAAATATTTGGTGAAATACAGTTTCCATTTTTTGTTCCAGACTAATGAAACTATGGTGGCTCCCTTGTTGTCTGGAGATATTGTTGCCACAATAATTAGCATTTTCCCCAAGTAACATCAAAGAGTTCCACCATACAGAATCAGCCTTCCTTCCAACCTTTGACTTCGCTGTAGATATGATGGCTATTTAAACCTTCACTTAAATTTAGACTTCCTTAAAGAGTGGTTATATTTTGAAAAGGGAGAAAAAAAGAGTGCTTCCAAGCTTGAAGGGAAACACACACACTGTAACTGAGAATTATTCAGGGAAAAAGGCTAATTTTACGAATTTCTGTAGGTGGCACTTGTAAGGGCATTTGGGTAGTTAGAAATCAGTTAGTAGAGCCATGAGCTTTCTGTGGCATGAGGTATCAGAGGGAATTAGTTGAAGTTAGGTGCCCTGCCCAAGGTTATTCAAGGACAGTATGAACAAAGAGGGATTAGAATTCACACTCACACTGCCTAGAATTCCTGTGCGTGACTGGACTTTGCTACGTGATGTTACTCGGGGGCAACACTAATTATTGTGGCAACAATATCTCCAGAGGACAAGGGGAGGGACAATGGTGTCATTGACTTGTAGAGTGGCTCAACAGCAAGAGGTCTCTGAGATCATGCCAGCCAACTCTGTTCTTACTGGGGTGAAAATGACATCCAGAATGACGTAGCCAGGGCCAACTGGCCCAAAAGGAGAAGGATGAACTTGAGGACAACACTGAGCCTTGACTTTCTTTCCCTCTTTATCTCATTTCTACTGAGTTTTTTTTTTCCAACGCTTTGGAGAAACTGTGGACTATATTCCTCCCATTTCCTTACCAGATTTACTTAAATTTCATTTATTCTATCAGCAGCAGCCTTCCCATGTATCTCTTGAATTCTTAGATGGGCTAGGCCAGTGTTAACTTTTATGGCTGGTTTATCAAGCTGATTTTGGAAGGAGGTCATAATATATTTGTCTCTTCTGTAGCTCCATACGCTAGTAATACTTCATTTCCAGATGGCATAAGTGGAAATCAGAGAGCCATTTCTCATGACTAAATAATCACTATAACACATTAGTCATGTTAAGGGTTGGTCTTAGCATAACACACTGAACTTAGTCTTATTGTTAAAAAAAATCAACTGAAGGATGGGAGGGGGAGGCGTGCTTTATAAATCTCTTGCCTCGTGGGTAAGAGGAATGAAGCTTGATCCAGAATCCACATTAAGGTTTCGAGTGTGGTGGTATAACATTTATTAACCTAGTGCTAGGAAAGAGGAAACAGGAGAATCATTATTATCCCAGCTGGTCAGTACTCCAGCCTAGTGGTAAGCGTCCAGTCAATGGCGTGGTTCCTCAAAGGGAGTGGGGGACAGTGGGTGACATTCTGGAGGATGACATTCAAGGCTCTGCTCCAGCATCTAATGAAGAAACATGATTATACACACACACACACATACACACACACACACACACACACACACACACACGAGAGAGAGAGAGAGAGAGAGAGAGAGAGAGAGAGAGCTGAGAAAGTCAGAGCTAATGATTGCCATCTTACAGAAGAGGAAATCAGGACTCAAGGCCATATCTTATACAACTGTACAGCTGGAATCAGAAGCAAGTCCGATGGAACAAAGCTCTTGACAGATTTCCAAACAAGACAGAATGGGAACTCTGATGTGTTTAGAAGCAGAGAGAAATAATTTAGTCCAAAACACTGACCACAGAGAATACTGAAGACAGAGTGACCTGGCAATATTGAATATAGAGTGACCGAGGTCATTAACAGAAGTACTGAGGACACCGAATTCTAGGAAAAGCAATCACTGGAGTCCAAGAGGATTGCCTATTTCCCAATGTGTTTTGGATCTGAACTGTCTAAAAATCTACCAAAAGTATGTCTGGTTTGGTAAGAACCCCATCTGTCAGCCAATAGGAGGTGCCAATTGGGTTGCCAGTTGGGGACTTAAGATGGACACATTACTTGCAAGGGGAACTGTGGTGCTCTTGAAGCCTGTGTCATGGGACAGGCATTGCCTCACTCAGCCTTGACAGATGGACCAGAGCAAGGGTTTAGAGAGTGGAATGTGGATTTAGACTTCATCAAGTCTGAGCACAGTAGCGTGACCTTGGATCATCGTCTTTCACCTCTAACTTTTCTGCTCTGAAATGGGGTAATAATGGTAGTCACATTCATTGCTGTGAGGGTCCAGTGAAGGATGACTTTACAAGACTGGGCAGAGAGCTGGGCAGTCAGCAAATCAATGTTCACTGCAATTTGCACTGGCCATCATCAGTGCAATATACCAGCAATTGAAAGAGCATTCAAAAAATGGGTCTCCACTTTTTCACTTCCCTTATTGATTTGTTTTCTTATTGTCTTCCCTGGGTCACACACATTATGATGTCCCTATAGAATGTCAACCCAAGAGTGCTTTCACATACACCATTATGCTACGTAGTGACAGGAAGACTCACAAATGACATGTCTGGTTCTCATCCTAAGCTATGCTTTGATACAACGGGTTGCCTCTGCACCAGCTTTGAAACCAAATGACCACTCTCCTCAAAAAACAAACAAACAAACAAACAAAAAAAAAAACCGCTGACGGTTAGCTGCCTCATTTGTACCTGTGGGATTTTATTTATGGAAGGGACCGAGCAACATGGAGAAGCTAATGCTATTGGAAAAAGAATTTATCACTTATGTTTTCTAGAAAGAGGAGGAGCGTCCATCATTCTGGGCTACAGGAGAATCAACAGGTGAGGTCAGGAGCCAGGAAGGAATGAAGGGAAATCATAAACGACAGTCTTGTTTTTATAGAGAGGTCAAGCAGGGATGTCAGCTTCGGCAGGCTTAACGTTCCTGGAGGGCTTTGGGCTGCAGAGCCGGAGCCTGCTTGCCCCACATCTGGCCCTGGGGTGATGTAGGGCAGAGGCAATGTTGGCTTAGTGTCTGCAGGGGAGATGAAAAGTGTGTAGTGATGGGGGCTTGGGATTGGCCAGTGTCTATGAATAACACATTTATAAAATATAATTCACTAGTTCTGGGAAGAGCAGTCTTTCTCCATGTTTGGAAGACCCTCCCCAACCCCCAATGTGTTAGAACGTTTCAGAACACAATAAACAAACATTTACAGTTAATATTGTCACCTGCGTACCTCCACTCGCTTTCTTTGGTGCCCGCAGTCCTCCAGGTTCTCTGGAAATGCATGACTTCGTAGGTGTCAAGGTTAAATGCACAGGAGGAGCACCTTGGGGTAAGGAGAAAACAGTCATCAGAAACTATGGCAACTCCCAGTGCCCTTCAGTGTTCCGGCTCGGTGACCAGAACCTCCATTCACTTCAGCTCTGCAACTGTCAATGCCTTGAAAGTGTTCAGGCTTAGATTCTCGGCAGAAGTCTGTATTCTAACTCTGGGTTTCACCGTGTCAAAGCAAACAGTACCCAGCTCCCACCCACACAAGGGCATGTGAATTATTCACTGCATCTGATTCTCTTTTATGCGCAGCTATTTTTTGTGCAGCCAGTGTCAAAGACTTAAACGGTTGGGCTGATTTGCATAGTGCAGCATTTTACAGCTACTTGTGAACTTTATTTTACTGGCACACAGACTCTTGAAGCAAGAACAGATTGTAGAGTTATTGTCTCTGTGTATCTGCATTGCAGGCAGATAGGAGGAAAGCTCAGGCTATGGTACTTATTGTGGTGTATTGTTAATGGGCAACTCTGAAAAGTCACTGGGCTTTCATTACAGTAAGGAAAATCTCAAGACCACAGTGCTGGAAGAACACTGTGTTCTTTGTCAATCATGCACATGGCTTTGATCTCAGATATTTGATGTTTCTCAGTACTTACTACGTTCTACTACTACTATATTGTAAGCTCCTTCGAGTTCTGCTTTTAATTTCCCCATTTCGTTATGGCCTGTGTGTGTGTGTTTGTGTGTGTATGTGTGTGTCTGTGTGTAGGCTGGAGTACAATCTTGGGTATTGTTCCTTAGGAGCTGCCCTTTATTTTTTTTTAAGACAGGGTCATGTTCCAGATTCTCCTTCTTGTGGATCTCTTGTAGGCTTTTAGCTACTTCTTCAGGACCTGCCTGCAGTTGTGCTTCCTACCATGATGATCAGAAACTAACCCTCTAAATTCTAAGGATACTCCAAATTCAATGCTTTTTAACATATAAGTTGGCTTGGTCATAGTTCCTTGTTTATGGCAATAGACAAGCAACTAATTGTTGGGGTACGCTGTGTGAATTTGTGTCTCTGTCCTTCCTTACTTACCTAAGGCATTCTCCAATTGGCTTTAATAAAAATCTGACGGCCATTTAGCTGGACAGGAAGTAGAAGGCGGGACTTCCTGGAAAAGGAAGAGAACAAGGAAGAGCCTTTTGCCAGAAGACTTGAGAGGAGGCGGTGGAGGTGACTATGGGTGTGGAAGGTATAGCTAGCCACGTGACTGGATGGGGCCTAGGTGGAAATGTTAACTTAGATGAACTAGTAGAGTTTGCCCAGCTAAGGCCCAAGCTTTTAAAAGCTTTTAAAAGGTCTCTGTGTAATTGTTTGGGGAACTAGCTAGTTAAGAAATAAGAGTCACTGTATTAATTTACAGCATTAATTAATACATATAGAATATTAATAATATTTTTTACAACTAATAATATCCATGGAGACCTGCTCTTTTCTGAAGAGAAATGGAGGAGGGGTGGGTGGGGTGGGGGAGAGAGGGGAGGGAAAAGGGAGGGACTGGCAGGAGAGGGGGGAGGGGAAACTGCAGTCAGGATGTAATTAATTAATTAAAAGAAAAGTATGACAACCACTAAGATAGGTTGCTTATATGCAGTGCTTGTCAACTTCAAAACCACTATATAGGTATACTCACCAGCAAACAGTTGTACATCCCCATATTTAGGATGTACTACCTTTATTATCACACGTCCATGAACTCATATCCCTACATCACTCATATCTATACTCATATTAATCACTCAGATCTATACATCATAGATATTGTCTGGGATTGGTCATGGTTCGTTGTTATCCTCCTTATCTGGTTTAGGTAATACTTTTCGCTGTTTGCTTTTGCAGCCCATGAATGGATTTTTTTAACTTGGAGAATGGAGTTGGGTGAAATCTGTGAACATAGGACCTCTTGTCCTGCCTAGGATGTCTTCAATCAACACATCCAGAGAGCCACTGCTCAGGATCAGTTTCCCATGTCTCAGTTGACATGTCACACCGTGAAGTATAATGCAAGCAATTTCTTGCTGCTGATAATCGAAGGAAGACTCACAGCTATTCCTAGCCTAACACCATTCTTACTTTCCCCACACACCACCTGCAAATGCAAATACCCCATCCGATTCTTCAGTGTAGCCCATGCTTACTGTCTCCTGCATACTTACCATCAATCAGGTATCCAGGACAAAGTCCCTGTCCGAGGCACACAGGGGACAGACGGAGGGTTCAGAACACAAGTTTGCTCTTTCATTCTCATGTTCAGTACTCTATCACATTTCTATATTTTTATAAGATAGGCAGAATTGAGTGATTAATAAATTGTTTTATTTACTTTGAAATACTGCATTGAACAGTCACCCATATCTAAATGTGTTTTCCTTAAACATAATTATTTCTATGACCTTCTCTTTCTAGCCCACTAGCCCCATACCTGTTATGAGAAAGGAGACTCAGTATACAACCCCTGAGTAATGCACCACCAACCCAGGCAGTTTCTCCTCCTTCCATAAACTGGAGCAAGTTAACCATACAAGGAATAAATAAATAAATAAATAAATAAATAAATAAATAAATAAATAAAAACCCACAAGTGTCAATATCGACAACACTCCCCTACCAGAGCAACGTCTGCCCCTCAGGTAGAACATTTCAAATCGCCTGGAGCTGTTTTCTTAGCCTTTGGGTGTAACGAGACTGTGAAGGAGTTATTCTTTTCTGTTTAAGAGGGTGTCTTGGTGTTTCAGAGGTGTGTTGCCTAGGCTGGCCTTGAGCCTAGGCTAGCCTTGAACTTCTGACCCTTGTGGCTCGACCTCCCAAGTGCTGAGAATGCAGTGACACAGCACCGTAGCCAGGCTTCACTCAGTTCTAATAGAAAATAACATGCTCGGTCTTTCCTGGTAACACCAAGGGCAAGTGAGTCTGTCCCCTGCCGGCCACTTGCTGGAGCGGAGGGACTCCATGAATGGAGGGACACCATTTTCTTTCAGAATATGGGAACCACAGTCAGAAGCTGATCACCTTCTCCTTAGAAGGGTCGCAGTTTCTCTAAGAACAGAAGAGCTAGAGTTGTCTACATCTGAAGCCAGGATGCTTCTCTCAAGACTTTGTAGTTATAAAAATCCAATAGATTCAGATCAGAATTCAATGATTTCTTCTAAACTAAACTAAAAAAAAAAATGGTCTAAGGGACTGGAGAGATGTCTCGGTGGTCAAGAACGGTTATCCTTCCAGAAGATGCAAGTTCCGTTCCCAACTCCCATGTCAGGCAGCTCATGACGCTGCTAACGCCAGCCCCGGGGGATCTTACACCCTCTTATGGCCTCCTCAGGCCCTGCCCCTGCCCACAGGACATAGAGTTACATAATACGCACACGACAGATAGAACAACGCTATGGGCTACCCATTAAGCGCTAAAAGTATCTTTCATCTGCTTCCCTGTTGGTGCTTCTCAGTTGGCTACAATAGCAAGGAAAAGTGAAGGGGGGAGGGTTATTCCAAGTTGCCAAGAGAGAGACTTGTAATGTGGGTAGACGAAAGACTGTGAATAGTGTCCAGAATTCCATGGTGATGTTTAACAGCCTGGTATTAAAATTGGCAAAGAACTCAAACCCACAATGTGCGGAAGACCAAAAGTCACTCCAATCATGCTTGACAGCACTAAATATTAAGGAAACACAGATCAAAACCACAGTAAAATACCAATGCGCTCTCTGTCTCTGTCTCTCTGTTTCTGTCTCTGTCTCTCTCTTACACACACACACACACACACACACACACACACACACACACACACACAATGACTCCAAACAGAAGCAAACAACAAACCCCCCAGAAAGTAAAGGTGATAGTTTGGGGCCATTGAAACCCAAGCACAGTGGTGACAGGAGTGTAGAATGTAGTCATATTATAAAGGTTTCCCAAAAATAAATAAAGGTAATTACTACAGAACTCCGCGGTTTCTCTTCTGGGCATATGTCCCCAAGAATTGAAAGCTGAGACCTAAATGAGTATTTGCACACCTGCGTTTAGACCAGCACTACTCATGACAGACTTTGAGAGACATAACTGACTCTTGAATAGATAAACAGTGTGGGTGTGTGCACGCAATAGAATGCATTCAGACTTTGAAAGGAAAGAAACCAGCACAGGTTGCAACATGAATGGGCCTTGGGAACACTCTGCTAAGTGAAACAAGCCAGCCGCAAAGACAAGTCCTGTGTAACCCCACGTCTATGAGGTGCCTGGAATAGCTGGCTCCGTACAGAAAGAAATCAGAACGGTGGTGGGAGGGCTTGCGGAAGGAAGACGCGGAGAGCTATTGTTTACTGTTTCCATGGAGGACGGCAGACAGCTTAAGGAGCTTGATACTGGTGCTGCTTGCGCAAGAGTGAGCCTGCACTGGCCGCACCACCGCATTGAAAACTTCAGCATGGTTTGGATTTCTGGGCATTTGGGAAATAAGGACAGCAGAATTTGGAGTTTAAAGTCACCCTCTGCTGCATAGCGAGTTTGAGGCAAGCCTGGACTACTGATGTGTTCTCGTTTCAAAATAACAACAAGGAAGCTAAATTAGACATCTTTGCTGTATTTATTTTAAAAAAAAATATTTTGGGGGGAGTGATAGGGGTGACCCTCTACAAAATACCAGAGACCTGGGAGGTGAGAGACTCTCAGGACTCACTGGGGATGACCTTAGCCAAAATGACCAACATTAGGGAGGCAGAACTCAAAGTATCCATCTCCAGTAGATAATAGACAGGGCCTCAAGTGGAGGGACAGGGTGACTAACCCACAGTCAAAATTTCTGACCCAGAATTGTTCCTGTGTAAAAGAACTGCAGGGACAAATATAGAGAAAAGACTGAAGGAAAGGTGGCCCAGTGACTGGCCCAACTTGGGATCCATCTCATGGGGTGGGGCACCAAGGCCTGACACTATTACTGATGCTGTGATGTGCTTACAGACGGAAGCCTGGCCGGCTGTCCTCTGAGAGGCCCAGCAAGCAGCTGACTGAGACAGAGGCAGATACTTACACCCAACCATTGGACTGAAGTTGGAGAACCCTATGGTTGAATTAGGGGAAAGATTGAAGAAGCCGAAAGAGAGGGCGACCCCATAGGAAGACCGGCAGTCTCTACTAACGCAGACCCCAGGGAGTTCCCAGACACCAAGTCACCAGGGGCAAACACGGTTGGTCCCAGGCCCCTGGCACATATAGAGCAGAGGTCTACCTGGTCTGGCTGTTGTGGGAGAAGATGCGCTTAGTCCTTGAGAGACTTGAAGCCCCAGGAAAGGGGAAGGCCTGGTTCGGGGAGGGCGCACCCTCTTGGAGGCAAGGAGGAGGAGGGATGGGATGAAGAACTATGGGAGGGAGGACTGATGGGGGACAATGACTAGAATGTAAGTAAATAAAATAAATAAATAAAATTAAGAAGATAAATTATATAATAATAACTATTGTTGTTGTTGTTGTTGTTGTTATTTATTGATCCTTCTATCTTCCAGAAGATATGGTACTTCTTTGAACGAACAAAAGAAGCCCCTAGTTTTAATCATATGGTATTGGATGAGAAAATGATTTGGATTCACTGATAAAACTAAGGTTCTTAAATTCAACTCAATAAAAAAATACTGTATCATTTGCAAGTGTGGCATCTGACAGCTTGTCACATCTCGGTGAAGGCTGAGAAGGAGGAGTGGTGGACACTGTTGGCATCTTCATTAATTGTAGCGGAAAACAAAGTCTGTCGACCTGTTTATACAGCCATAGTTTGTTGGTATTATTCGGTTTAGCTGCCAACACTGTTCGCAGCCTTTGGATGTTCCTAAAATAATCCAGTAGACGTCATTGTCTGGTTCTGTGTCCCTATTCACATTATCCATTTGTTCTTTCACACAGATCATCTTCAGTCCTTGTGTATGGTCTCTGCTTCAGGCAAACATGACCCGGGACAGCATCCTCCGGGCTCCGTCAGTCTCCACCTTCTTGTTGGGTGGGGCCATTAGGTAGTAGCAACAAGAAATCATCAGTTTCGACAAGAAGAGTCTAGGGACTCTTGCTGCTTCGTGTCGCCATGGTTTGGACATGATTGTATTCTCATTCATCATGCAAGCTGAGGGTGACTTGGCTCCCTCGGGACTCACAGTACACTGGAAATGCCCACTTCTCCTAACTTCTTCATTCCAGACTGTGGGAGGTAACAGATCAGCATTGTTGCCAGTCCCTGGGTCTTCTTGATCTCTTGTTGGTTTCCTTCATCAGCTGAATAGTTGTATAATACTCTATTGTTTAAACCTGTTGTTCATTTATTCCAAGACTGATTTGTCCGGTGACTCCCGTGCCACCAAATCCTGACAATCCAACTCCACTTAATGAATAAGGTCCTGCTCACAGAGGAGAGACCAAATGGCCAGGCTGTTGTTGATGTTTCAGGATCCACACCTCCTAAATGCACTGCTTAATGTTCATGCAGCACAGTGCCCGGGCCAAAGAGAACCCCTGGTAACAGTTACTAGTGCTGTTTTGTCATCTTAGTAGCCAGAGAATGCCACTGTTATCTCTAGCCACTCATTTAAAGGTAAAGGATCCACCCTATTTATCTGATGCTATTTTATTATACTTGCTCCTGAAAGCTTACTATGCACTGGGCCACTTAGCAATTGTATCTCATTTAATCATACTTCGGAAAGCACTATGAGGTAAGGATTACAAAACCATTGTCTCTGTCTTTCAGATGGGGTACCGACGCTCTGAGAAGACTGATGTGTTCCTCGCCCCCCAGGATCACACAGTGAGTGGTTTGGACTGAGACTGCCGTCAAGAAACCCAGAGCCTGGCAGGACAAGCAGATATGCTTCCTCTGTTCTTGATGCTGGAAACAACCGTTAAGCAAATGATGAAAGATCCAGTGAGGTTTACAGGCAAACCCAACCAGACCCAGAGAAAATGGCCTCAAGCTAGGAACCAAGGGAATGATCCAGATGCAGAGATGCTGGCCAGGCCCCCCCCCCCTCACCTGTAGACTTGGGAACAAGTCAAGGCAGAGCCAAGTCTCATCTTGGATTTACCTCTGAAATGTCTACCCTGTTGCTCTCATGAAATCTACCCTAAGCAAGTGTTTTTCTTGACTACTGAAGTACCGATTTTATTCTTCCCTGGTCGATGGCTGTTTCTGATAGAAATCATCCTTAGTTGTTTATAAGTCAACTTTCACAGTGCCTCGTAAGCTCACGGGGACCATTTTTTTTCCAGTTATCTGTAAGTGACACCCATTCATTTTGATGGGAGGGACATGTAATTACTTGAAGGAAGAGTTTGGTGATGGGCTTGTGGACAGCGCCAGCCCCTCCAAATGCACGTTTACATTTTGCAACCACTGTTTAAGAAGATTGCACGCCACACGAATTAGAGGTTAGGGGCCGGAGGCCCCTGTCTTTATTCGTGCACCCCTTATCTTCTCCAGGTATTGTTCATTTCAAATTCATACCAGGTTATCCTTTCTTCTTTCAGACATCCACTTTCCCAGATTTCAAAAGAATATCTACAGTCGGAGAGACACTTTGTTTTCCTAAAGACGTGGGTCTTTCCTCAATTTGTTTGTAAGGAGGAAAGTTACCGAATGGTAGTCCCCAGGGGCAGCCGGGAACTGGAAGCACTGTGTGTGATTTCCGGATGGTTGGTTCTGCTGGGGTTTGTCGTCTCCTGACCTCTGGATCCGTTCTGGCCTGCACATCTTGCCTTTATTTTCTTAGCACCGTGTCAGGAAGGAAAAGAAATAATTGTCCCCTGCTGAGGCTGCAGTTTGGGGGTCTGTGAATCATTGGTATCCTGAAGTATTGTACACGAAGAGAAGACATGGGCATGCTGTTCATGTTTCAAGACTGGAAGCTACTGGTACCAGGCTGAGAGGTATCAAAACAAGAGCCTTTCGAAGACCCTTCCAGTGATGCTCCTAAGTCCTTCCTAGTTCAAGTCCTCCCCATCCCTACTTTTCTATTTTTTTCTCTGTTTACTGCCCTCAGATTGGGTTATGAGGAAAGATAAAATAAAGTCATTTAGAAACTGAAGTTCTAGATACAGTCCGATCTTGACTTCAGTGTTAGAGATAAGTCACCGAATGTCTCTTGGACCTGTTTCCTCCTTTCCTCGACTAGGCAGGCCACTGTTGGCAATCTGCCAGAAGCATGATAGTGCTTCGGACTGAGAGATGAAGGGGACATTTGTAGCCTCCGCTCACACGAGTTGACATTTCCATAGGAAAATGAGTGGTGACCACAAAGAGAGAGAACCCAGCCTCGTGAGATGACATCTGGAGCATTTGTCTAGGTGTCTGTGCATTTGGGGCTATGAAATTGGCCTAGGATTATACCTGCTTTACCTCCCAGACACTAAAGAATCCTTTAAAATGCAGCCTAGGCAAGAAGATGGCTTCGTAAAAGAACAAAGGCAGAACCCTGCAGTACCTGATTTTCAGGCTCGCTACAAAAGCTATAATCACTCGCCATGTGGTAGTCATAAAGATAGACATGCAGATGAGTGTGACAGAGTTGAGAGTTCAGAAAGAGACATTTCTGTGGCCAGTTGAGTTTTGATAAGCCGTGGGGGTCAAAAGTAGAATCTTTAGTGCAGAACTTGTGTCTCAACTTTTCCTCAGAATGCATTAAAAATTCAATTGAAAATAGATCATAGGACAAAAGCTGAAAGCTGATATCATAAAGATTCTAAATAACATGTGAGAATAATCCTTGTGGTATTGAGCTGTGCTAAATTTCTTATTTAGAACACGGAAACATGAGACTTTAAAAAAAACACTTGTTTTAAGACTTTATGAAGTCAGATGTGATGGCGTACACATGTAATTTTAGCACGTAGGATGGAGATGCAGGGAGATCACTAGAAGTTTGAGGCCAGCCTGTTCTACATAGTAAACCCTAGTCTATCCTGGGCTTACAGAATGAAATTGTTTCTCAAAAGCCAATCAAGCAAAACAATACAAAACAACAATGAAAAAAATAGACTTCATAAAGTTTAGAATCATCAGCTTGTCAAAGCATAATCGACAAAATTATAAAGTAAGCCATTAACTGAGAAAAAATTACTTGTGAGGTATATCATTGGCAAAGGACTCAGAGCTGGATAACGTACATATATCTTTCAACACAAGTATATATAAAAATGTATATTTTTATACATACTTCCCCAAGGAAAATATATGGGGAAAAAGCACATGAACAGACAGATGCTTAGCATGATGGGACATTCAGCTTCACACCATAGAGATGCTGTCACGCCCACACTGACACGGCTGAAGTTCTACAGACTGAGGATGATGAAGTCTGATAAGACTATGGAGCAAGCTGGAAATCTCACTTACTGTGAGTGGGAATACAAAAAGGACACAGCCACTTTGAATAATGACGTTCATAGAACGTTAAACATAGACTTACCATGTGACTCAGCCATCCTGCTCATGGTTGTTACTCAATAGAAACAAAAACATGTCCACAAATGACACGTATATATTTATAGTGCCATTATATTGTAAGACTGTTGCGAGGTGAGCAGTCCAATTGCCTAACAACTGATGTATAGATAAAAAGAGACGAGGAAGATCAAGGGAATGCTTACAACTAAAAGGAGCTGAGTACTGACTGATCTATGACCCCGAGAAGCCTTAAACAGCAGAGTAAGCAAAAGGTTGCCAGAAAAAAGTATCTTGTATTGCACTATATTCCTCTATTAACATGAAATTTTATATGCAGAATATAATATAATATAATTTAATTTAATATAATATAATCTATATGCATATATGTCTACACACACACACACACACACACACACACACACACACACACGAGACAAAGACACAGGGAGAACAGTCTGATAGTTTTGGGAGTTGTGGTTAAGAATAATTACTGTGATGGTTTGCATATGCTCAGCCTAGGGAGTGGCACTATTAGAAGGTGTGGCCCTGTTCGAGTAGAGTGTGTGGCCTTGCTGGAGTAGGTGTGTCACTGTGGGTGTGGGCTTTAAGAACCCCAACCTAGATGCCTGGAAGCCAGTCTTCTGCTAGCACTCTTTAGATAAAGATGCGACACTCGCAGCTCCAGCTGCACCATGCCTGCCTGGATGCTGCCATGTTCCCGCGTTGAAGATAATGGACTGAACCTCTGAACCATTAAGCCAGCCCCAATTAAATGTTGTCCTTTGTAAGACTTTGCTTGATCATGGAGTCTGTTCACAGCAGTAAAACCCTAACTAAGACAATGACTAACTGAAAAAGAGCTCAAGGAAAGTTGGGGTGGGGTGATGGAAACATTGCAAAACATGGTGACTGTTCACAGTTCTAAAGGTGGATTTTATTGTGAATAAGTTATACCTTAAATAAAGCTTTCAAAAATGTTATTTAGTACTGAGTGGTTGCTGTCTAGACAGGGGGCCTGGTTTCAATGTCTAGCACTGAAAAACAAGTATAAACCAGAATAATATGTGCAAAGCCAGTGTCGGCAGCTGTGAAGAAGTTTGCAGACAATGGGAAAAGTTCGGAAGTTTTCCCAGGAGAAACTTTCACTCATGGCTAAACCCCAGAAATCTCCCCACGACTTAGGACACCACATCCAGCAGGACCTCTGAAGTGCTGAGCACCAGAAATAGCTCTCCTATCACCCACGCAGAAACTTCTGTCAGAAGCCATCAGAGGTGGTGAGCTGTGGCCTCCTGCTTTATCTGGAGAGATAAACCCTGAGGGGATTCTCCTCAGCTGCTCCCTGGAGCCCTCTGGGTGAGAGGGGAAAGACCTGTGTGGTGGCCCGCCTTTTGCTGAGTTTGGCTAAGTGTTAGGTCATATGTTCTCTTCTTAACTTTGAAGTCTCTTGTCAGTCACACTGCTTCTTCCTAGGATACTGAGTTTCCTCTGAGGGCACTGTCTCGGAACGCTGCAGCTAGGACCTTTGAAGTTCTGGGGGAAGCTGGAGCCTCTAAGACAGTGGTTCTCAACCTGTGGGTTGAGACCCCTTGGGGTCACCCACCCTAGGATTGGGTACATATCAGGTGTTTACATTATGATTCATAACAGCTGCAAAATTACAGTTATGAAGTAGCAATAGAAATAACTTTATGGCTGGGGTGGGGGTCCACCCCAGATTAAAGGGTCGCAGCGTTAGGAAGTTTGAGAACCTCAGCTCTATGGCAGTAGAAAGCCAAGGTTCATTTCTGTTAGGAAACTGAACCCACCCTCACCTCTCCAATCACACACTCCATTTCTTATCAGCTTTTACCTGGCTATGGTCTCTCTCAGGAGCCATCAAAGACAAATGTAATTTTTTCCCCTAAACTCTCCCTGTCTGAGCATTTTATACTCTACCTGTCTGAGCATCTTACAATCCCACTTCAGATTTTCTTTCCATATCGTTAGAATCATGTGATAAATCAACAGAATCTGAATGCTACAATCTAGGGCTATGTTCTCCGAGATGTCTTTGTCAAAATGAAGGGGAGTTGGTGCTTAGTAGGGAATGGGTATCCTGGCTGAATGCATTTAGAAAGAGCCAGTTCAACAGGGTTCTATACACTATGTGTCCTGAGCTGGTTTGGCACACTCACCCTGATAGTGAGCACAGATGACATGGGGTGGGGATTGGTAGAATGTGCATGGAGAGGCAGGTATTTGATTTTTTTCCTTTCAGATTATAGAGGAACAATAAGAATATATCAAACAGAAATATCCCACTCATTGACATTTTACTTTTCTGACAGGGTCTCACTCTGTAGCCCAGGCTAACCAGGGGCTCATGGCAATCCTCCTGATTCTGTCTCTTGAGTACTGGGATTATACGTGTGAGTCATCGCACTGGACTTGGTATGTTTTTAGGTACATATGTAAATTTAAAGGTTCTTGCAGCTATAGTAAAAAAAAGTAAAAATAAGCAAACAAACAAAACAACAACAACAACAAACGAACCAACAAACAAACCAAACAGGTGAACTATTTATAAACAGGCGAACTATTTATAAACAGGCTTCTGTATTGTTTTTTTGACTTAAGTTAGGCTCTCATTTTGTAGCCCAGGTTGGCCTTAAACTAGCAAGTGTAGATTGGGCTGGCCTGGAGCTCCTCCTGCCTCTTTCTGTTCCAGAATGCTGCTGTTATGTTAAGTGTGAGTTACAATGACTTAAGCATTCTTGTTTTCAAAGCAGTTGTAGGTTTTTGTAGCCAAACTGAACAAAAGCACTGGAGTCCACACCTAGCCTCTGCCTCGAATCTGCCTCTCCTGCTGTCCTTATGCTGATGATATATTTTTCTTCAGATCATTAGATAAAACTACCATTATTTAAACATCAATTGATATAAAATTATTTAATGTATGTGCTGTATGTTCGTTTTGCCTTTTCTGTATACTGTTTTGGTCCCTTCATTTGAAAATGTAGCCCTAGCCCCACTGCAAATGCTTGTCAGTCATGTGTGGGCCACTGGCTCTCGTGTGACTGCAGGTCTAGAGGGCTGGAGTCTGGGAAAACAGTTCCATGAACAGGGCCTCATGCTGCAGCCACGCAAATGTATTTCGGAACCCTGAAATTTTGCAGTGATTTTTTCCTGAAATACAGGGCCAAGCAATGGCATAGCATGCAAATTTCTTCACTCCAGGGAGGTAATTAATTCCACCACACCGTGAGTCAAGCACAAATCTTTTCCTTCTTAGGAGGGAGACGTCCAGCTTCCTTCCTGTGTCCTTTGGGCGTACAGCTTTGGAGTCCTTATCAACTGGGTTAGAATGGGGCTGTGTCTAGGGACCCAGAAGACTGAGTTAGCCTGACCGTCTCAGCTTGCTATTCTACTTGGAGCTTTTTAGAATCTTTAAGATATGCAGGACTTCCCCAGACGATTTTTTTCTTGTTCACATCAGTGTCTGTCAGGCAGAGTGTGTTAGGATTCCTGACCACAGAGCTGTTGTGATGGCTTTTGGGCACTTGGGCCTGAGGGTTAAGAGGAAAAAATGGGGTCTTTACTCTCCTATGTATCTTAGTTATTGTTCTATGGCTGTGAAGAGACACTACGACAAAGGTATCTCTTATAAAAGAAAACATTTAACGGGGTTAAATGTTCTTGGTTGAAGAAGATAGTAGAGTCCATCGCAGTGGGAGGCACACAGTGTTGGAGCAGCAGCTGAGAGCTTTACAGCCTGATCCACCGGCAACAGGGAGAGAGAGAGAGAGAGAGAGAGAGAGAGAGAGAGAGAGAGAGAGAGAGAGAGAGAGAGAGAGAGAGAGAGAGAGAGAGAGAGAGCCTGGTGTGGCCTTAGGCCACCCCAGTGACACACCTCCTCCAACATGGCCAAACCTCTTAATCTTTCCACCAACTGGGGTCAAACATTCAAATGTATTAACCTATGGGAACTGTTCCTATACAAACCACCAGGCCATGTATTCACAAATAAATGCTTATTGACCACCTAGCAGGTGACAGTCCCTGTTACTGGTGCTGGGACACATCAACAGACAACAGTAAGTTCTATGGATGCTGGAAGATAGATTCTAATGACAAGAGACAGGTGACTTGCATGCAAGTGCTCATGGGAATAGAATTGTTGAGAGAAGACACATCAAAATAAGACAGTAAAAGTTAGGGGTAGATTGGAGAGAAACAGATTAATTTATTCTTTAGTTAAGGCTGTAATTAAAGGAAAGAGGGAACTGATTCAAGGAAAATAGTCCTCTTAGCCTGTGTCCATTATCCATTGATAGAAAATAGAAAATGGTACCTTTCATTAAATGCTGCATCCTTCCAGATGCTTTGACTTGTATCTAGATTATACAGAATCTCTAACCCAATATAAATATTGCATAAGCAGTTGTTAAGCTTACTGTTTGGGGGAAAATGACATGTCAGTACAGATTATATGTAATAAATATTATATAATTATATATAGAAGAGCAGGGACTCTTACTATGTGACTTTGGTTGGCTTTGGAATCAGAGAGGTCTCCTTGCTTCAGTTTCCTGAGTGCTGGGATTAAAAGCATGCATCACCAATCTCAGCTCAGATTATGCATACATAATATATAATAAATACATAACAGATATTTATAGTGTTGTGCGCAGAACTTACGGTTATATAGAGTTAATGGTACGCATTTGTAAGTAAGTATAAATATACACGATGCTATTTTCTTGTTTGTCGTCACCTGCTTTAGGACCTTCAGTATTTCCGTGAACATGTGGTCTTTCTATGTAGAGAATGAGAACAGTGAATGACAACCAAGGTGCGAGTGACTCACACAGCTGTGTACGCAGCATGAGTACTCTGCTGAGTACGCGCCATGGGCTCGACCACTTCAGGAGAGAGAGAGGCTTTGCTCTCCCACTGTTCATCTTACAGGAGGCATCGGGAGCAAAAACGTGTCCTAATGAGCTGGCTATTCACCGAAAGCAGCCCCTCGCTTGAATCTTTATCATTCTGCTCCACTTCCTACCCTGCCCGGCAAGTTGTCACCGTGTTGCTCATAGCCTGGTTTGTTATCAGATACAACATAAGCCTCAGACAATGGAAAACTTGAAACAGTCATTACATAGGGGGGATTTGCCAAAATTTCTGGATTTCACAGAATTGGTGAAAGCAATACAGAAAAAACACTGAGATTATCTGCCATTGACACCTGAGAACTGGACAGTGGTCTCCCTGTCCATCATGGAGGTTAAGGATGATGGGAACAAAGACAGGCTTTAAAGGGAAGGAAGGGCTGGCTCAATATTAAGGGAGCAGGAAAGTTGCTTAGAAACCCGGTCGCAGAACAGCTTCTCAGTGCTTGTCCTATGAAAAAGTCGAGTCAAGTGTGAAGTGAAGAACGTTGGATAAACTCATGGTGGCACATGCCTAGAACCCCAAAATTCAGGCATCTGAGGTAATGTGTCAGCCTGGCTACACAGTGCAAGCTTGTCTCAGAACAAAACAAGCAAGGGCCTGGTCTGGGACGCAGGTGGTAAATGGCTTGCCTAGCACAGAGAACGCTTTGAGTTTGATCGCCAGCTCTGGGTGGAATTGGCAGGGTGGTACAAATCATTAATCCCAACACTCAGACTGGAGATGGAAATCAGAAGTGCCAGGCCTTCCTTAGCTGCATTGCAAGTGTGAGATGAATCTGAGCTACATGAAATCCTGTATTTAAAAAAAAAAAAAAAAGAATGAATAAAAGAAGGAAGGAGAGGGAGAGGGAGAGGGAGAGGGAGAGGGAGAGGGAGAGGGAGAGGGAGAGGGAGAGGGAGAAATAGTTACTAATAGTTACTAGTTTCTCAAGGTCACAGCGCTGGGGTGAAGGGTATAAGATCCTCAGCAAGTAGCATTCAGGCGACATTCCCCACTGTGAAACACTGCCCCCTAGAGGAGACACGTATATCAACTCCTGACAAGACTCAAAAACGGAAAAAGCTGTTGTAAAATCCATTTTTTGCAGCCCTCACAGAAATGACATTTTTCACTAAACATCTCGTCTCAGAGAATACTTGAGTAGTAGATGAGTGTATTATCTTACTGCCTTGTCACTGTATAGTATACAGCATAAAAATTTCCAAGTCTGAATATCCCAACTGCTAGTTAAAGCCCATTATCTTGTTTTTCTTGCTGTCTATGGGGCCTATTGGGAAAATTAAGCACATCTGATAAACGTTCAGATTCTAAATACCTTACCTTTTAGTTCATCTGGGAGGCAGACACTAAATAAGAAAAACTAAGATAAAATAAAACCTTGCCGCTCACATCGAGATACTGCCTTTGTATGTCCTTCAGGCAGAGGAAAGATAATGACCATGTATGACTCTAGGCAAGAATGCTGATTTGCAGTCTCTTCAGGAAATTGTAGTGCTTCCGAAGACAATATTCCTAGTCAAAATAGATTAAGTTGAAGCCAAGGGCAGAACTAATGATACTGTGTGTTCGGTTGGAAACAAGCAGCAGACAACCAAGCGATCGTAGCAGACAGTCTGCCCTATAATCCTCCTTTGTTCTTAGGTCTCTGTCACCCACGGGACAGGAAAAAAATAACATTTTCTCTATGAGTACTTCACATTTTTTGCAGATGGGTCAGAAAAGGAAAAAACCCATGCCCTATAAACAAATGGGATGTAGGGAAAGAGAGGCAAATGTATGTCTTAGGGAAAGACTGGGCCTTCACTCCGACGTTTTCAAAGGATGTAAGGAAATCCTACCGTGTTCTCTAGGTTACCAGGGAGGCCACACAGCCTGACAGAAGGGACGTGAGAGGGTGGCTTTTCTAATAAAGATGGGGGTGTCAAGGCTAGTAGACTACCAGAAATCTGCTTCATATTAAAATGTAGGCAAGGATTCACAGAAGGATGTATACACTTGGGTTTGTAGCAAAACTACTCACGATTGCACCAAAGTGTAAGGACTCCGAGTCCATGAGCAGATTAAGGTAGAACAAAAACCATGATGCATTTATAACCTGAGACAAAGAGCAGAATACTAGATATCCTAATAGCCTATAGAGGAAGGATATATTTTTTTATTATTCACATTTTTTTTGTATATGATTACACTGTAGCTGTCTTCAGACACACCAGAAGAAGGCATCTGATCCCATTCCACATGGTTGTGAGCCACCATGTGGTTGCTGGGAATTGCACTCAGGACCTCTGGAAGAGCAGTCAGTGCTCTTAACCACTGAGCCGTCTCTCCAGCCCCGTGGAAAGGATATTCTTACTGAGATGCAACACAGTTGAGTCTTGACACTGCTAAGCCAAGTCAACCACAGAAGGAGTGATTCAGGGCAGTTTCGCTTTCATATGATATCTAGGACAGTCAAGTTCTCAGAGGGGGAAAAATACAATGCTGTTTTGTAAGACAGACAGGAGGAGAGGGGGGCAGTAGTGTTTAGTGTGCACCAGGCTTCAGCTGGGAGAGGTGACAAGCATTGCGGAGATCCTGCTGATGGCTTAGTCAGCAATGGCGTGTAGTGACTGCCATTGGCCTTCTCACTTATAAGGAGAGACGACAGTGGTAAATGTCCTGCTATTAAAAACAAAAAGCTTAGGCAAGGTGGTACACATCCATAATTCCAGCACCTGGAAAGTAGAGGCAGGAGGATCACTGCAAGTTCAAGGTTAGTCTGGTCTACATAGTGAATCTCAGGCTAGTGTGAGCTCACTACACTGATACCCTGTGTGAAAATTCCCCCCCAAAAAGCCAAAAAGATTAGGAAGAGGCGACACAAGGGAGGTGGTACTGGGGTTGACAAGAAGGACACACAGCTTTTAGCAAGGTTTCCCCAACCGGATCATGCCAGTCAAAAAAGTTTTAAGGACAAAGAGAATTCTTGCTGAGAGGTAACTTATCGATTAAGGATTAGAGCAGGGGTTTTACACATAGGATTCATCCACTCCTCACAGTAGCTGTGTAAGTGTGAATACTGCTGGCTCTTAGTGTAAACAGAGCAAGATTAAGCGTCTGCAAAGCAGAGTTGATGAGCTCCAACGAAGCCAGGAAGCAAAGCAAGGACGTTTGATGAATACAATGATTTTCTCCTTTCCTTAAAAATTTTTGCTTTGCTTTGTTTCATTTTGAGACAGGATCTTGCTATACATCCCCGGCTAAACTTTAATTTATGAACCATCCTCCTGTCTCAGTTTTCCCAAGTGCTGGGATTATAGGCATGCACTGACGTGCGGGATGAACTTGGTGGTTCCAAACCGTTAGAGTCAGAATCCCCCGGAAGACTTATTGAAGCAGTTTTCTTGCTCCTCTCCTCACCAGTGCCTGTTGGGCCACAGAACTGCCCTTCTAGAAAGTTCCCTAACAGGGCTGATGATGCTACTTGGAAACCGCGCTGAGAATAAATGAGCTAGCCTGTGCTCTTATTTATTATAATGTAACAATAGGACTTGTTCTAGTGGGGATATGACAAACAAGTTTAGGACCCTTTACCAATCAGGTGATGCTCTTTGCTCCAGCATATGGGCAGCTACTGACCTTGGGTAGTTACTGATCTTTATTAACTAGCGTGACCATTCAGATGTTTTCCACTGACACATATGGACAGACTCATAGCATGTGATTTCTCAGGAGCTTCTCTCCTCTGGCCTATTCAAATCGTTTGTGAGGTCCTGTTGAAGGTGACCCTTGGACCTTATAACTTAGGTTAGATTAAACTCAGGGTTATGCAGGTTAGCACCTAATTATACTCTAATTAGTTGACTAGAGGAATAAAGGGATTCGGCTATGGCTTGAGTGTGTCTCACAAAGATTCGTGTGGTTGGGAGCTTGGTTCCCAGTGTGGCGATGTTAGAGGTGGTAAGACCTCGAAGACGTGGGATCTAAGTGGGACATTGAACGACTGGCCCTTTCTGCTTGATCAGCCTCCTGCTCAGGAACTGATTTATCCTCACATTCTCAGCTGTATTGAACAATGGTGTCTGTACTGGCTGGTTTTGTGTCAACTTGACACAGGCTGAAGTTATCACAGAGAAAGGAGCTTCAGGTGAGGAAATGCCACCATGAGATCCAGCTGTGCAGCATTTTCTCAATTAGTGATCAAGGGGGGCCGGAGGGCCCCTTGTGGGTGGT
>BDUI01000002.1:3853181-3866915 GCA_002335545.1 Apodemus speciosus | reverse complement strand
AACTCACTCTGTAGACCAGGCTGGCCTCGAACTCAGAAATCTGCCTGCCTCTGCCTCCCAAGTGCTGGGATTACAGGCATGCGCCACCACTGCCCGGCTTGACGTTCTTTTCATACAGATCTTTTACTTGGTTTGTTAAAGTTATCACCAAACTATTTGATATTATTTGTGGCTATTGTGAAGGGTGCTGTTTACCTGATTTCTTTCTCAGCCTGTTTATCATTTGTATAAAGGAGAGACGATTTTATGTTGTAGTTAATTTGTTTGCAGCCACTTTGCTGAAGGTGTTTATCAGTTGCTGGAGTTCTCTGGTAGAATTCTAAGGGTCACTTATGTACACTATTATATCATCCAAGAATTAGTGATACTTCGACTAGAAACAAACAGATTGATCAAGGGAATCGAATTGAAGACCCTGAAATAAACCCACACAACTAAAGACACTTGGTTTTTGACAAGGAAGGCAAAGCCATGCAGTGGGGAAAGAGAAAGCATCTTCAACAAATGGTTCTGGTCTAACTGGATGTCTGCATGTAGAAGAATGCAAATAGGTCCATATTTATCACCCTGCATAAAACTCAAGTCCAAGTGGATCTTCACCAACCCTACATCCATCCATTTGCCTGTAAATTTCATGATGTCCTTGGTTCTAAGTAGTATTCCATTGTGTAAATGAACCACATTTTCTGTATCCATTCTTTGGGTTGAGGGACATTTGGGTTGTTTTCAGTTTCTAGCTATTTCGAGTAAAGCTGTTCTGAGCTTAAGTGACAGCACACGCTGGTGATGATGTAGAGCAAAGGGAACACTCCTCCACTGCCAGTGGGAGTGCAAACTTGTACAGCCACTCTGGAAATCAAGTTGGCTGCTTCTCAGGAAATTGGGAATAGTTCTACCTCAGGACCCAGCTATACTATTTCTGGGCGTATAAAAGATGCTCTACCAAGACACTTGCTCCACCGTGTACATAGTTGATTTGTAAGAGCCAGAAACTGGAAACAACCCAGTTGCCCCTCAACTGAAGAATGGATACAGAAAATGTGGTTCATTTACACAATGAAACACTACTTAAAAAACAGGGACGTCGTGAAATTTCCAGGCAAATGGATGGAACTAGAAAATATCACCCTGAGTGAGGTAACCCAGACTCAGAGGGGATAGAGATGCCACAAGAAGAGAAACAGAGTCAACTAACCTGGACCCTTGAGGGCTCCCCAGAGACTGAACCACCAACCAAAAAGCATCCAAGGATTGGATCCAGGCCTTCCACATATATGTAGCAGGTCTTCGCGCAGGTCCCCCAACAACTAGAGTGGGGACTTACCTTGATCCTGTTGCCTGGCTATGGGTCCTGCTCCCCCTAACTGGGCTGTCAAGTCTGGGAGTGGGACAGAATGTACCTAGTCCTGCAGTGACTTGAGGTATCAGGGTAGGTTGGTATGGGGGAGGGGTGGCAGGGGGAGGGGGTCTCCCCCTTCTCAGAGGTGAAGGGGAGGGGGAAGGGGAGAGGGGCTGTAGAGGGGGACTGGGAGCAGGGGGAGGTTGCAATTGGAATGCAAAGCAAATAAATAAATAAATGGAGAAGAAAGTAAATGAAAATAAAGTAAAACAATGACTGAGTTTGAGAATACATTTTGGTTTTTAATAAAATGCCCTCTGTTGATAGATTGTGTCTTAGTTAGGGTTTTATTGCTGAAGAAACACCACGACCATGGCAAGCCTTTAAAGGAAAACATTTAATTGGGGCTGACTTGCAATTTCAGAGGTTCAGTCCATTTTGGTCATGGGGGCAAACATGGCGGCATGCAGGCAGACATGGGCCTGAAGGAGGGGTGGAGAGTTCTATAACTGGATTTGAGGGCACCAGAAAGGGTACTGGGTTGAGCTACTGAGACCTCGAAGCCCACCCACTAGTGACACACTTCCTCAAACAAAGCCACACCTACTCCAACAAGGCTACATCTCCTTAGTGTCCTAAGAGGCTATGGGCCTATGGGGCCATTTTTTTTATTCAAAACATCACAGGTATATTGGCTAATTTGCTAGAATCATTATAATTTATACTCAGAAGTGATCTACCTCGAAGACCTTCTCGGGAACTCAGACCAGCAGAGAATGTTGTTGTTTGATATTTTAAACTTTCAAGAATTTACTGGTTAACTGTCCGGCATGGCACTTTTCGTATCCTCTTCAAAGACAGCCTCTAGTTGTTTAGAATATGAGAACAGGGATAACCAGTTCTGAGATGACATGATAGCTCAAGTTCAACCAGAGGAGGCTCTGATGAGTCAAGTTGGGAAGCTAAGAGCTGTCCCTCCTGTGCCTGGCGTCCACACACAGAACGCCACCATTGCTGTTAACTTAATGTGACAAAAACTTATCCTATAATTCAAAGCAACCTAACAATTGAAATGAGAGAACCAAAGTAGCTGATAATTAAAAGATATCACTCCTCACTAGCTCACAGCTGCTGGGGTTGTTTTTGTTTGTTTGTTTGTTTGTTTGTTTTGTTTTTGGTTTTTGCTTTTTGTTTTTGTTACTTTTGTATTACTTCCTTGATGCTTGAAATGGCCATGGAAGTGAGTAAAGGAAAGTCAAGGGATCTCTTGTCCCACGTTTCTTCTTGGCTCCCTCATCCTGAAGTGGTCCCACTCATTTCCAGAGTCTTTGCGGACCAGAGATGGCCAGGTTATGATCTCTGGTAACACCTGCTTCCTTGACCTGGGTGAGGTTCGGGTCACTCTTCATAGTTCCACTCAGTCAGCCAGCCCCACCTCTGCTGTGAGTACCCAGAGCAGGAAACCAGACCATTCCAGCCTCTTTCCTACCTCTTTCCACTGATGTAAGCATCTCGGGTTTGTGTTTTGATTGTATGAGTTTGCTTTTTTTTTTTCTTTCTTCCTCGAAGGTTAAGAAAATCCTCAACTCCTTTATGTTTAAGAAGATTCCCCATATGACCTAATGTCCCCCTAACTTATGTTACATTTCAAACTCTTCCCTTCCGCCCCTTCCCTTTCCTCTTTACATTTTATTCTTTTCTTTCATTTATATACTGATGATGTGGCCAGTATATAAACCGCTAAACCCCAGTTCTTGGTCCTGTGGATGATTATCTGAACTGTTCTAAATGATCAAACTTGAAATATGGAACAAAGTGTCTGTCAATCACATTGGTCAGCTTCCTGCTTTCCCCAGGGGCACACCCTGAGCCAGCTGGCAGCCCTTAAGGACCAGCCCCCCACGCAGACTGTCCTTCAGCAAACCATTCTCCGGATCTATCCATCGGGTCGCCTTCTCATTCCACCTCTCCACACCCATTCTTGTTTATTCCTCTCTCTGAAAGAAGCCAGAGTCCTCCGCCCACCTTTCTTTCTTCTGTGTGTGGTATATGCGTGCAAGTGCGTGTGTGTGCGCGCGCGTGTGTATTGAGACCGGAGGTCAATGTTGAGTGTTTACCACACTACAGCTCCGTTTTATTTTTTGAAATAGAGTCTTTAACTGAATCGGGAGCTCCTTGTTCATCAGACTGGCTTCCCTGCAAGCTCCTGTCTGTATCCCTTGCACAGATGCTCCCAGTTCCTATATGAGTGCGACGGGATCCGAACTCAGATCCTCATACTTGTGCAGCAAGGAGTTTATCCAGAGCTACTTCTCCAGCTCCAGTTGTGTGTGTGTGTGCGTGTGCGTGTGTGTGTGTGTGTGTGTGTGTTTTAAAAATTTATCTATTTTATGTACGGGAGTACATTGTAGCTGTCTTCAGATACATCAGAAGCGGGCATCGGCTCTCATTACAGATGGTTGTGAGCCACCATGTGGTTGCTGGGAATTGAACTCAGGACCTTTGGAAGAACAGTCAGGGCTCTTAACCACTAAGCCACCTCTCTATCCCCTGCTTTGCGGGTTTTTTGAAGGTCTTTTGTTTGTTTGTTTTTGAGAGAGGGTCTGTCTGACTCTGTGCCTGGACTGGCCTAGAATTTATTATGTAATCCAGCCTGGCTTCAAACTCGTGGTTATGCTTCTGTCTCACATCTGTGGGTACTGAGATTACAGGCACAACACGCCTAGCCAAGAGTTGTGTTTGCTGTACTTTTTGAGATGCTTACAGGTGACAGCGTTTCCACCACTGCAGGAGCGTCTCCTTACCCCTCATTACCGGCCTGGGTTCGTGTTTGCTGGTTTCTTCAGGCAATGGCGAGGATCCCTTGGAGGAGCCCCCTCCCCCCCCCACCCCGCCCCCGTCTTATTAGCGTCAGAACTTGGCACTTTTGGGCCCGCTTCATTCAAAGTTAGAGCAACGAGATTTATTTTTTTAAAAAAGGAGAATTTCCCTACCCTGTACACATGAAAAGGATCTGTAGATGCAATTCATCAGAGCGTGTGTAAGAATGGTGAAGGCAGGGGCGTGCTGGGTTCTGTGGAGCATGCGCTTTCTCTCACCCCCGCCAATCGTGCGCAGCGAGCGCCATGCAGCACCTTGTTGACGCTGCTTTTACCCCAGACACTGATTGGCAAGTGACGCCTTTGGAGCCTCAGTCACTCATGACTTGCCTTCTTTGTTGCCTGTCTAATCTGCAGTCTTACGTTGGTCCTGATTCGTGGGGCACAGCACGGGTGTCGCTCCTCAGGTAGCAGTTGTGCCTGGCAGAGGCAGAAAGGGAGGATAGCTGTCCCCGCTGCCATGGGGCGCTGATGGCAGACCTGCCTAAAACAGAAGGAAAGTGTAAAACGTCTAACTTAGGACAGAGGCTCAAGTGCCTATTTAACATACCAAAACGGACCTGGCCTCCAGGCTCTCCCAGCATGCCTCAGTCCCTACCTGTTGAAGGATTTGGCTGGTGTACCCTGCTTGCTACCTCCAACTCTCCAGGGAATGGCCTGCCCTTCCCCTAGAGGCTCTTCCCTATATAATGCAGACATTTTGGTCACCCTCCCTGCTCCCCCCCCCACCTTTGTCCTCCTGGCTGCAGTCCCAGATTCCCCTCTCTTTCCTGCCTTCCCCCTTCTCCGATTGCACAGGGTCACGCCCACTCTAGACTCTCACAGATGCCTCTGATTCTGGTTATGTCTCCATTTTTATCTACAATAAACTTTCTCCTCCACCATACTGAGGAACAGTCATGTTCTTTCCCTCCCTCCCTCCCTCCCTCCCTTCCTCCTCCCTTTTTTCCTTCAGAAAGCATGACAAAGAGCTCTAACTGGCCCTTATTACCTAGGAGCCTTCAGACTGAAAATCCAAGACCTAGAGAAAATGGCTTCTGTGCCTGAGTTATATGGGTTCGCATGCATGCGCGCGCGCGCGCGCGCGCACACACACACACACACACACACACACACACACACACACACCAGTTTCATGCAGAATTAACAGCAACATAAAAATGTGTTGATCTGACCCAGAGGAAGTCCAGGAAGGTCTGTCCTTTTCTGAAACATCTTGGTCCCTTTGGGAGGCATTCCTTTCTCCTGGGTGTAGGGCAGAACCCTCTCTCAGACAAGGAAAGCTGATGAATTCTTCCTTCATTCAGTTTATATGCAGAAAGTCTGGGAAGGTCAAAGTTGTGCTCCCTTGCTTTGTGGAGAGGGTTCTTTCCGTGTTTATGCCTCCCTTAGTAAGAAGGAAGGAGAGGGGATAGAGAGGCCACTGAGACCTTCTAGTGGCCCGAAGATCCAGGTACTYGGCACACCTTGGGGTCTTTTTGTTTGTTTGTTTGTTTGTGCGTCAATGTAATTCAAAGACACTAAAATGCAAAATGGCTCCCAGTAGAACAGGGTAGTTGTGCTTGTTGGTATTTGGTCTTGCGGGCTTACACTGTTTCAGGCATTTCAGTTCAACTCTTTTTTGAATACTTTGATAGATAATGGTTTAAAATACAAAAGGAAGGCTAGCTGAACACCAAAAAGGAAGCAAATCCTTAAGGAAAAGAAGCAGACAAATCTTGAGGAGAAAGAATATGGAGAACATGTTTGAAAGATAAATCCTGATTGGGGAGGGTGGGGTGAGTGTGCCTTAGACAAAGAAGAACTTTGGCGTCTAGCTCTATCTCCTGATTCCTGGTCTCCTACTGCAGCTAGATGGGAAGTCGGCCAGCCAGGCAACCCTCCTGTCTCCATCATCCAGTGTCGGAATTATAGGTGTGCACAGACAGACTTAGCTTTTTAAGGTCGATACTTAGGTGTATATAGAAAATGATCTGATCCACCGAGCCGCCTCTCCAGCCTTGAAAGATAAACGTTTTGTAGTAGTAAAATTTTAGGCTATTATTTTATCATCAATCTAAATAGTTTTTAAAATAAGGTTTGTTTATTTATTACTATTATGAGTGCTATATCTGCATGTACACCCCCATGCCAGAAAAGGACATCAGATCCTGTTATAGATGGTTGTGAGCCACCATGTGGGTACTGGGAGTTGAACTCAGGACAGCCAGTACTCTTAACCACTGAGCCATCTCTCCAGCCCCTCAAATAATCAGTTTAATCAAGGCAATTCATTGGGAAAAAAAATAGATATTTTCCTACTCTGTAACAACAACAAGAATGTGGGTTTTTTTTTTTTTGTTTTGTTTTGTTTTTTTGGATTTTAAGGGCAGTTGGTGGGGTCATTTTTTTAAACAAAAGCAATCCTTGATCTTCATTGAGTTTTACATACTCATCCTTTAATTTTAGGAGGGGGGTGGGGCGTGGGTGTGGGTGTGCAGGACTGTGGATGTCAGGGGACAACTTGCTTCTTTCTGTCTGACTCCTGCATCCCAGGGATTCAAGTGGGGTTGTCTGGCTTAGCAGCCAGAGACTTTACCGCAATGCACTGCTCTGTGTTTCTAGTTTAGCCACCAAGCATTAAAACAAAAATGACTGTCACCTTGAACGGACAAGGAGCCCAGGAAGTGACAGTTGCGGTTGATGATAAGATAGGAGGTCACAGCTTTAAGAATGTCTGGCTCCCACTGTCCCTTGAAATGTGCGACTGCCACCCTGCACTTTGATGGTGGAGTACATTTCCAGGTGACCCACCTGCTTCCTTTCTTCTCTGTGGGCTAAGCATGAACCCTAGCAGAACACAAAAGCCAAGAACCAGTTTCAGGGATGCTATGACTGTCTGAGCCGCGGTCGAGGCGTGCCCGTTCACACAGTCCACAAGGCATCTCCCGCTTGGTTTTCAAGGTCCCCATTTCCCCGCATGACCTAAGGATGGATTGTATGTCGGAGGGGCTTGTCAATGTTCACTCCCTCCAGACCCTGCAGCCTCTCCGTCCCAGTCTTCGAGTTCACAGAGTACTCCTGCTTGCTTCTCTTCCCTTCGCTTCTCTTTCTCCTTGAGACCCGAAGCCAGTTCTTTGCCTCAGGAGAGGACTTCGTGTGTCTCGAACTTCTTTGCAAATTGCTTTATGGTTGTATTTTTTTCTATTAACTTTGGTTTTGAAGCAAACTGTGTAGATTCAAACCTCCCTTCAGTTACGTCTCAGCGCTTGCCTTGGGCTCCAGGGACAGCACTCCTGCTTCTTCTTCTTCTTCTTTATTTTTTTTTAAAGTGAGCGAGCACCCTCTGTAGGCCAACCTGTGCAGAACGCCTCCAACCGAGTCATTCTGGGGTTTCCAATGCCAGAGTCAGACAACCGCGCCCATTTGTCGAAACTATCTGGAGAATGCATTCGAGGGACATAAAAACCGAGAAATAGCTCTTTTGGTTGAGTTGCGGCATCCCTAATTGGGACAGGGGACCTCTAATGGGAAAGAGGATGGAACGAAGGAGCAGGCTCTCCGTCTACCACTCTGTCTCTGCCCACACCCACATGCTAATGCTCATGGTCTCCACTCCGCTTGTGACAGATTCATTTATTTTCCTTTATTCAGCAGCCCTTGGTACTCCTATTGGGTGGCAGCGTCCATCATAAGGTCTCTTGTGATTTATAAAAAGAAAGAAAGAAAGCAGGGATATGTTTTGGTGTGGGCACTGTAAGGTGATGGGGAAAGGGGCTGCGGACCTAGGCTGAGGCATCCCTTCCCCCTGAGGGACCAGTCACATGACAGTATAATGTAGAATCGTTTATTCAGGGCATGGGGAGAGGAGTTGGGTGGGCGGGAGAGAGGGGGGAGGGAAGGGAGGAGAGGGGAGGGGTGGGGAAGAGGAGGAGAGGGGAGGGGAGGAGAGAGGAGGCTGGCCTTAAGCAATGGAGAGAGGTGGGGGGGGGACGACAATGGGAGGAGAGAGAGAGGGTAAGGAGCAGGAGCAAGAGGAGAGAGCAGGTGTACAAGAGAGAGGGGCTGGAGAGATGGCTCAGCAGTTAAGAGCACCAACTGCTCTTCCGGAAGGTCCTGAATTCAAATCCCAGCAACCACATGGTGGCTCACGATGTAGCACATCCTGGTCTTGGACTAAAACTGCAGTTTTGAGGGGCTGGAGAGATGGCTCAGTGGTTAAGAGCACTGTCTGCTGCTCTTCCAGAGGACCTGAGTTCAATCCCCAGCAACCACACACATGGTCATGCACAACCATCTGTACTAGCATCTGACGCCCTCTTTTGGCATGCAAGTGTATATGCAGATAGAACACAAATATACATAAAATATAAATAAATGAATGAAACAATTCTAGCAAAAACAAATGCAGCTCTCCTGCTTTAGCCTCCCAAGTGCTGGGATGATGGCCATGAACCATCATGCTTGTCTACCATCTGTCTACCTGCCTGTCTATCTGTTCGTGCATTTACCTATTGATCTGTCTATCCACTGTCTGTCTGTCTGTCTGTCTGTCTGTCTGTCTGTCTGTCTGTCTGTCTGTCTGTCTGTCTCTGTCTGGTATTGATTCCCTGGTAGCCCAGGCTGGCCTCAATTATGATCTTCTATCCTTAGCCTCCCAAGTTCTGGGACTACACACACACACACACACACACACACACACACACACACACACACACACACCCACTACCATGACTGGCTTAATTAAATTTTGAATAAAAGGAAGTACTTTGACAATTAGAGAAGAGACTCAAACTATCATTCTCCAGTCTTGTTCTGCTTGAACTGCTGTTTGGGCAGGAAACCAGGTCTCTCCAGGATGCTGCTAGCTTTATGACAGTAGATGGGGCAGGGTTTGAAGGAGACATCGCTGTAGGTCGGATGTTGAATGTCTTCCAGTGTTTGGGTGTTAAAGGTTTGATCTCAGAGTGGCATTAATGGGCGGTGGGATCTGGTGGGAAATCCTTAGGTCATCATGAGCTTCAAGGGGATTGTGGGACTGCAGCTCCTTCCTTACTCTCTGGCTTCCAATGAGAAAAATTTCTGTCTCAAGCATTCTCTACTGATAACTTCCATCCATCCAAATAGATCTACCAGATCTTATGCAAGTAACTTAATTTGCCTTTTATCTGTTCATTATCTCTTCTTGAGTTACTTACAGCAATGGGAAGCTGAGTAATATTGGGGTAATTGTTTGGGCAAAAGTCGTGCAGAAGAGCAGAGAGAGAGATGCTTGGCGGATTGAATGGGGTCTTTAAGAGCTTATTTCCAGGTGCAGACTTGCCTGTTGACTGTTGCCTGCAGTCTGAAGAGGCAGAGTGATGGAGCAATGCTAGCTAGATCCGTCATAGATAACTAACAGATAGCAAACTTAAGTACTGGACAGCAGTGAGATTAGAAATAGTACCTGATCCTGCCCCTAGAGGCATTGCAGCTATCTATAGCTGTGGTGTCATATGTGTGTCAGTAGGTGGCAGAGATGAGACAGGCTATGTCTCTGCTCAGTGTTCTGAGCTCAGATACCCTGAAAAAAGCAAGACTAAGACAACTACCAGTCTGGTCTCAGGGGACCAGGACAGGGAGCTAGGGACCAGTCTGGCACTTTGCAGGCTTGGATAAGCTCCCAAGGTGGGGAATGAGCCAGAGACTAGAAGAACCCCACATGAACTGCTGGCCCAAGGCAATTCACAGTGAGCCCAAGACTTGGGGCCATGCAAGTGGGGCAGGGATAGGAGTGAACCCAAGGCATTCACCAGTCCAGCATCATGGGGCTGGGTCAAGAACCTAGTCTGAGATGACCACCAGTTTGGTGCCTCGAAGGCCTGGGGGGTGAGGGGGACAGACCATGCCCAAGATGACCCCTCCTTGGTGCCATAATGCAGAAGAGGGCAGAGCACTCCTGATAGTCAGGGGCAAGATGGCTGCCAGATGCCATTCAGGGAGGCTTGCTCTCTGGAGTGGGTAGGTATGAGGATGACATGATTCGGCTCCATGTGCTTCTTCATCTTGGTTCTTGATGGGACTCAAGAGCCCCAAGCACCACTAAGAGGAACAGAAATGTGTTGGAGAAGTGGAAGAGAAAGAGAAACAGAAGGATGTAGGCACAATGAGGAAAAGCAAGAGAGAGCAGGAGAGCTGGCCCTGCCCCTCACCTGCTGCAGCACTCAGGAGAGCAGGACCTACACCTCACTGGACAACACAGTGAGGCTGGCCCTGATGGTGTGGGTGTGGATGAACCAGCCTTGAGGGCATACAAGTGTGAGAGCTGGCTCTGCCCTTTGTTAATAGTGGCATTGGATGGGCCAGCTGGGACAGGGCAGGAGAGCACACCCTGATGGTGTAGGTGTGGGAGAGCTGGCAGGCTGACCAGCTCAGATACTGCTCAGGCCCAGATCCAGGGTTCTGAATTGACCCACCTCAATATCTGCTCAATCATTGAATTACTGAGGTGCTTGAAGGGGCTGGCCCTACAGATCTAAAGCACAGGGCAACAACAGGATATCTGAGAGGAGTCCCAGTGAGGTTCCAGTATTGATGGAGTAGCAGAAGACAGAGGCCTCACACCAGACCATTACAATGAACATTTGCAAGTAAATAAGTCTGGACCAAAGGGTATACTGTGGGATACCGTGACACACTAAAACTTCCACTATGAGAGTTTCTTTTCTGTGTTGCGGAGGTTGTGAGGATGGAGGGTGGATATGAGGGGGGTAGAGGAGATTAGTGATACCAGGGTGCATGATGTTAAATTCACAAAGAACTAATAAAAAGTTAAAAAGTAAGAAAGAAGGGAGGGAGGGAGGGAGGGAGGGAAGAAGGGAGGGAGAGAGAAAGAGAGAGAGGGGGGGGGAGAGAGAGAACACTATCTGAGTCATTCTGGGCCATGCATCCCAGTTTCTGAAGGGTGTTCTGAAGTTACTCTTTAATGCCCTTTAAAGTAAAAGCATTGTAGTGGGTTGAAATTGTGTTCCTAGAGACAGGAAGCTGCTTCTGAGGCCCATAGAGTACCCTCAAAGCATTATCTATGCCTAGAAGGTGTTTGGGCATTTTTTTCATATTTCACAACACATTTTTTTGAGATTATTTTAAAATATTTTTGAAGATTTATTTATTTCTTTTGTGTATATGAGTACACTGTAGCCATACAGATGGTTGTGAGTCATCATGTTGTTGTTGGGACTTGAACTCAGGCCCCGCTGGCTCTGGCCCAAAGATTTATTTATTATTATATGTAAGTACACTGTAGCTATCTTCAGAAACACCAGAAGGCGGCGTTAAGATTTCATTATAGATGGTTGTGAGCCACCATGTGGCTGCTGGGATTTGAACTCAGGACCTTTGGATGAGCAATCAGTGCTCTTAACCTCTGAGCCATGTCTCCAGCCCATGCTCATGTCTTTTAACCTGGCAGCCCTGTCTTAAAACTACTTGGTTATTGAAGTTAGTGAAGTGACTCAGTGTGTAAAGGCACTGGATACCAACCCTGATGACCTGAGTTGGCCAAAATATTGTCTTCTGATTTCTACAAACACCAAGGCACATGTGTACCCTTCTCTGCACACAGAACCCATGGGGGCAGAAGTGTCCTCATCTCTGTGAGTTTTAGGCTATCTGGTCTACATAGTGAGTTCCAGGTCAACCAGGGCTACCTAGTGAGAGCCTGGTGTGTGTGTGTGTGTGTGTGTGTGTGTGTGTGTGTGTGTGTGTGTAGAGAACACAGTTTGTTTCTAACTACTCAGCTCCGCAGTCCATGAATCTTAAGGATCCTTGTCATGAGCATGCCGTGTCAGGCACATAGACAGACACCTTTGTGTCTTTCTACAATGTATGTTGGATGTTTTGAATAACAGCAAATTTACAACTACATCCATTTTGCTGGCAGCATCTGCCAAGTAGCCCTGATGCCCTCCATAGCTGTCTGAAGCAAAACCAGATTCTTCAATTCCAATCTTAGCTAGTACAAATAACTCTTAGATCACATGTTACACATCATATGGCATATATGTATGTGTGTCTGTGCATGTGAGTGCACAATGTATTAAAGAGGCAAACAGAAACCTGATGGATGCAAAGAAAATCTGTGGGAATGACCTAACAACCCCTGTTGGAGGAGCCACTTCAGTCAAGCCTCAGCATCGCCATTAAGCCAAGTTTCAGGGTTAAGTGGAGCTGCAGCAGCAATTGCCAGACTGAAGACGTTGCAGAGGGTGAAGGGCAGGTCTAAGTCCAGATGGATGAGAGGGTAGACAAATGCAGGTCCTGATGTACAACAGGCACACAGACAAACGGATGTGTAGAGGGATAGAAGGCAATTTGAGTAGCCACATCAACAGTGGTTGCTGGCTGAGCTGAAAGGATAGTTGGGCGTCCTCTTCCTGTTGACCCCCTGATGCATACACTGGAGAGTCAGACAACATGGGTCACTGGGAGCTGTCTCCGGCATCAGTCTAGTGTCTCCTCCTTCTTATGGAGTCCAGGCAGAGGCGTTGTACCCTTTCCTTGTTCTGAAACATCCAGTAAATTCTTAAGTATGGTATCCCTAATATGATACGTGACTAAAATATATCGATCTGGTCATATGGTCCCAGTTAATGTTAATAAATTTATAGTGTGACACATTTTTCACTTTTAGGAATAAGCTATCAGTTTGTGCCTTAGGAGTAGTCCTGGATGGATGGTGTTGCAATGCCAATTTATACACTAAAAAGTAATAGAGCAGGGCATTGCCTGATTTCAGTAACCCTCTGATTTCATCCTTTGTGGCATACATGGCTTGAATGGCCTGGTTCTCTCAGGAGATATGATTATCAAGTGGAAGCATGCACCAAATGCTTTACTGACTATCAGAGTAGAAAACAAGTATCTTGGAGGAAAGAAAGAGGAGTATTTTTTTTAAAGTTCATTTTCATTATGTCTGTGTGCGCATGTGATACTCAGTATGTGCAGAGGTCAAAGGAAAACCTTGTGGAGTAAGTTCTCTTCTTCCAACTTTACATGGACTTCAGGATTAGAGTAGAAAATGTCCTGGCCAAGAGAATGGAATCTCTGGCTTATGTGGAGTCTCAGCCTTCCAGCTGGATGGACTCAGTCACTTTGGCTAAGGGAAGACCTCTAGGAAGGCAATCTCGTCTTAGGCCACGCTAATGAGACAGGTGAATAATTCATTCTTTAATGATCTCCTGCACTTTTCCTTCCCAGCATCCTCTCCCTGTTGCAGAAGCTGGTGGGTTGCAACTGTGTAAGGTCGTTAGTTTGCCCAGTTTTCTAAATTATTCAGAAAAGTATAACGTTTCCCTGTCTCCTATGTTTTCTAAGCATACTTTCCTTAACACTTTGGACTTTCTTCCCAACGTTTTGGACTTCCTTATTCTTTTTTTTTTTGTCTTTTTTTTTTGGATATATTCTTTATTTACATTTCATTTCCCTTTTTCCTGGTTTCCCCCACCCCCCCCAATGTCCCATATGTCTTCTCCCCCCCATTCCCCTATTCACCCCTTC